>BOPM01000570.1:225697-239752 GCA_022179025.1 Porites australiensis | reverse complement strand
AGGATAGCAACTCCAATGGTAGCAAGATGAAAATATGATAGTGCTACCTTTGCTGCTTGTTGTCTTTGTAACAAAGCCCGGTTTCCATATGATCGCCACGATCGCTGAAAAAGGTTAAGCGATCGCAGCGATCATATGGAAACTACTCTCCTGTGATCGCAGCGATTACAGCGATCGTAGCGATCATATGGAAACCAGGCTTCAGTAAATTTGTTCCTCGCGGAAAGTACTGTACCATGACATAACCAAGCATAAAAAAAGCAAAATAATATTCTAGAAAGACTGATAGTCTAGTTCTCTAACCTAAAAATAAAACAGTCTTAAAGAAACGGAACTATTACATAACAAGAGAAGTAAACAGAGGAGCGTTTCACAACTAACAGTACAAACGCTTACAAGTTTTCAAGAAAAGATCTGAACAAGTTTATTTCAACACATAACTCAACTAATCAGAGCCAGTATCTAATACTTTTGCTAAAGTTGTTCTTCCTTTATTGTGAACTGTTTTCGCTGTAAGTGTCTGATTACTCAGTTTCTTGCAATAAAGCTTTGTACAAAAATACCCCCTCAGATGGAAGATAGTCCGTCAGCACTCCTGCCCTATTTGTGCGTCAGCTTTCACAGATGTGTTAGTGTCGCATTTTAAGGTTAAATTTGACCAGCATTTTGTGCAGCGAGTTCTACCGGGTTACGATTGACTTCAAACAAGTAGATATAAAACTAGAGATCTCTGAGGCTTACTGCTGAAGTAAGAGAAAAATCTTTCGTAGGGTTTCGAAGTTGTTGACATTCTTTGTAAAAATGCGATTTTAAATATATGCCGATATCACGAACGTTTTCACACCTACAAGAAAATAAATAACATTTTCTTAAAGTTGAATCATTGTTTATTAAGGGTGCCAAAAATCATAGAAATGGATTAACTCATTCCTGCCGAAAAACGCTATTCAAAAACATAACCAACGCGCATGGACCACCTAGACTATTCGAGCGCTAAGTACGCATGTGCCATTGTTTACGATTTCCCGTGCAGGTGTACGTGTAGTCTTCTGTGCAACAAATAAATTGATGAAAATCTCTTCTAACCCCATATACTACGTCATTTTTGAAAGAAATCCTTTAAAGCTTTAAAAATCCCGAAAAAGAGTCTGGATTCATAACCAAATGTCTGTCAATCTTCTTCTTCTGATTTTCACACTTTTTTTTCAGTGTGTAGTTCAGAAATAACTTTCATATTGTGTTTTCTTTTATTGGACCAAATAAAAGTTTTCATGGGTATAATAAGACTCTAATCAAACGTTTAACTTGATGTTGCCTCTAGATCTCCGCATGCTGGTGTAACTTTGAAACAAGCGCCATGTTGGATTAATGTTGTTGTAACTGACAATTTCACTCATGAAAAAAATGAAGGGGGTGGTCTATCTCCGTAAATATGCAACGTGTTGACTAGAGACTTACCTGACAGCTTAACCGCGTCGTAAAGATTAAGTCTGATTAAAATTTGTCATGATAAGGACCACGCGACTCATTAAGGTATCCAATTACCATTTTTAACTTCAGGCCATCTGATGGAGAAGTTAATGTACACTTATCTTAATAAATAGCAGGCGGAAAGTGTTTTGTGTATCGGGATGTACACGAAACTAACTGGAAGGCGTGTCCAGGTCACATGGCCATTGAAACTGTAGCGATTTTTCTGTTATATGACAGCCGGGAAACATTCATCAAGGATAGACATACCGTCATTCCAGTTACATTTGGAAATTAATTTACATAAAATGGCAGACCCAGGCCTTAATATACCTGCACTTAAAAATGAGTCCTTTACCAGCCGGAATATGACAGAAACTATGTATATCAGCTTCTAACTTAAGACATGCTCTTATAAATGGTACATTTAGCGTCTTATTCAAGAAGCGTTGTCGATCTGTTTTGAGTGTGATCTCAGGGTCTTTGTTTGTTTGTTTGTTTTTATACCGTTTCAAAAAGGTTCATTTCCGGCGAGGTTTCTCGAAAGTTGTTATCAACACTCACTGGTCATACCGTGGAGTTGGTAGTGTGCTTTCCCCGTTGCTGAAAAGGCCGAAAACTGAGAGTTTCTGTAAATTAATAAAATATGCGCCTATCCTGGATACCTTACAGTACCGATGAGCGACAAGAAAAAAAAACAAAACCTTTATTTTCGCCAGCAGTTTTCAATTACATAAACATTATAGCGCCTTCAGGATTACTCGTTGACAAACAGAAGCCCATAACCTGCTCCTGTCGTTGTGAATTTCCTCAAGGCCGAAAATTGCAGTAAGAACCCTAACCCTAACCCTAAGCGGAAATATGATCGTCGATTTCATAGCAAAAAGGGTAAAAAGCTAGGATACACCACCGAACCTTTTATGCCTGGAAATGCTGTTATAATGCCATGAGGAGGGAAGGGCTGCGAAGAAGTGGGTCGAAGCCGCCACCATTTGGTGCGAAGGTAGAAAGTTAAGCTGTGTAGTAGACGCGGCTGCCAAATTGTTTTTATTTGTTTTTGTGTTCATAGCCCAGCTTGACTTTATAGACTTTTGTCTCAGTTTTAACAAAACTTAATGGCAACATTTCGAGAATTCAGAAACCTCTTAGCTGTGGCAGCTTCGACGATACCATGGACAAGGATGAATTTCTCTTTTTCTACGATTTGATTCACTTCCAAAAACCTTCATAATTTAATGATTTTCCTTACGATGATTTTGTCCGATTCGACCTTGGGTAGATGGATGGTATAAAGACTCACAAATAAAATTATAACATTTTATAAAATAACTAAGATAGTATACGCGCGCCAGAGTGCTTCGGGCGTGTAAAAAGAACTTTTTGTTTTACAGGCGCAATAGATGTTCTACAGGGCGCAGTTGTTCGAAGGCCGACTGGCGCTTAACCCGGGTTTCTTTTCTTTTGTTAAAAAAAAATTTCTTTGGATAATTTTCTCAGTTATTTTCAAGAGCGTCCAATCATCAAATTGTTGGTAAAATGAAGCTTTCACATCTGAGTTCAAATTTCGACTAACCCTCCTCGCCTGGGTTATCTCTGAACCCAGCTTTGAACAACCCGGCCCTGGTATTTTTATAAAGCAAACAGTTGACAAAGTTTTAGATGTAATTATCAATTTTATCTAATATTGGGAGTTCCACATGTAGACAATCACTGAAATTTACTACAAAATGACGGAAACCGTTACTGGCAAGTCTTCTTAACTTGTGATGATATTAAAGAACGACTCAAGACCACATTTTTGTGGTGAATGCCGGGGCACGATGATTGTGTTTGAACACTGGTTCACATACACTACAATACTCAATTTCACACGTTTCAAAGGAATCATCAAAGCCTTCAGTGGAATGTGTGTGCGGCTCACGTCAATAACTTTTCCAGTAATTTGGTCGAGTGTATTGATTTCAGTGGCTTGAGTGGCGCTACTGTGGGCTGGTCAGGTTTATCCGAAAAAAATAACATAGAGCTAAAATGAGGCACGAACAAAAGTCGGACCGGATCAACTCGGACCGCCTGTCCGGGTTGGATCAACTCGGATCGACTCGGATCGAATAAAAAAATAAAAATAAAATAAAAGTGGGCTCGGATCAACGCGGATCAACAAAAAAAAAATAGTTTAATTAGTAAAACTGAAAATTTAACCCATTTGGAGGGTAAAAAAGGCCAGAAAATCCTTTTTTTCTCCGTGGCTTTCAGCTGCCATTTTGTTTTGCTGGTGCCAATTCCTCTCGGATCATGTTACGAACTCGTGTTTGGGTTACACGACGCGCGCGTTCTGTTTCAAGGACACAGATTTGGATGACCTAGAGGAAGGTAAAATCTCGACCATTTGCTTCATTCCAAAGAAAATGATAGTTTCAGTCGCCTAGAATGTTTATATTTTCCTATTTTTTAGTGTACCGAATTATTCAGTACGAGAAAAGCATCAGACTCCTGGTCTGTTGATCGCATTTAGTTAGTTACCGAAAATATTTTGATTTCAGAGGTATAAATTTGTCAAATGTGAGACGCTATATTAAGGACTAAGAGTACAAGGAACAACGATAGTTGTTTCTCTCTTTCTTTACATGCCTATTCAATCAGACAGACCAGCTTGAAAGCTTTCTTGAATGAGCCCTTACAAAGGCTTCCTGGCATATCTCGTCTACCTCTACCTCGAATCTCCCGAAGTAGTACGTGGTGATCAAGTTTGCTTGTATTTCGTTGAAAAAGGAAACCTAAAATTTTCGGACCCAAACAAGCAATGGAGGGAGGATCAGAAAAATTCTTACTTTTGTAAAACTTAAAATTGCGTCTAAAATTTTCGGGGAAAATAATACGGAGGCCCTTGTAATTTCGAAAAGACTCAAGTTGCCCTAGGAAGACCGAACAGACACAAATTTCATAGCACCGCTTAGAATGCTTAAAATTTTTCTAAAGAGCTGAAAGTACTCTGGATAGCCTGAAAAGTGTTTTCGATGCATTTAGGAGGAAACCGTCGTTGGGTGCCCCTGAAGAGTGTTCTCATTCCTGTTTGTTTGTTTTTTTTTCCTGCAGGACTTCTGAAACTTGATTTTA
Organism: Porites australiensis; assembly: GCA_022179025.1. Classification (NCBI taxonomy): domain Eukaryota; kingdom Metazoa; phylum Cnidaria; class Anthozoa; order Scleractinia; family Poritidae; genus Porites; species Porites australiensis. Next base: position 235,168 of record BOPM01000570.1, on the reverse strand, counting down.
ATGATACACTAGTGAGCACCACACATACATTTCAAGTGAACATTTTCAACTTGGAAAGTTTTCGTTGTCCCGGGCGAGCATGGTTTCTCCTCCTTTCAATATGAAAAATGTTCACTGGAAGTGTGTGTGTGCTGCTCACTAGTGTATCATTAAAATTAATAAAAATAAAAATACAATTAATCTACACAACCGCGAGTTCGTGGGAAAAAAAAAATGGCGGGTGAAGGGTAAGTGACGCTGATTGATTTTATTTTTCTTTTTATGATCCGCAATGATTTTTTTACGATCCGAGTTGATCCGAGTCCAATTTTATTTTATTTTTTCATTTTCTTTATTTGATCCGAGTCAATCCGAGTTGATCCGGTCCGACTTTTTTGCCTGCCTAGCTAAAATGTTCGTTTGTGCAGTGCCGAAAATATCACAAGTCACGATGAAATGGTGCCGCCGAGTTTCACATCTCGGTAGATTTACTTTGTGGAGTAACGGCAGCCGCCGCCGAGCTTCACATCTCGGTAGATCCACTTTGTGGAATAACGGCCGCCGCCGAGCTTCACATCTCGGAAGATTTACTTTGTGGAATAACGGCCGCCGAGCTACACAACTCGGTATATTTACTCTGCGGCACTACGGCCGCCTAGCTACACAACTCAGTAGATTTACTTTGTGGCACAACAGACGCTGAGCTTCACAACTCGGCGGTAAATTTATTTTGTGGCACAACGGACGCCGAGCTAAACAACTCGGTTTGATGCGTGCACCAGGAGTAGCAGTCTTTCTGCAAAGAAAACTATAAAGGCTTAATCCAAAGTAAAATTTTACTGAGGGTGTAAACTTTCAGCACACTTGTGAAAGATGAACGCTTTGAAAGATTCATTAAACACAGATCGATAGTAGATCTTCAGCAAACTCTTGAATATGCACGCTTTACGAAGACTCGGCACTCTTTTAAATTATGAACGATTTACGAAGACAGAATAGCAGACCTCAGCAAACGTTTGAAAGATGAACGCCTAGGACACACGAATCACCACGTGAGTTAGCGCGTCAAAGTGAGGCAAAACGTACAAGCGCCTCAAAGCGAGGCCAATGTGTGTCGACGACGACGACGACGACGAATGCAATCCCGAAAAAACCTCCCTTATTAATTGCAGGGGGCACCCAATAATGCACAGAACACCCAACACAAATTAGGGCTTGCGTTCTCATACTTCGAACGCAATAAATTGAGATTATTGATTAAAATAGCCCCCAGAAAACTTCAAAAGACAAAACTTGTCCGAGAATGTTCTAATGTCGATATCTCCTAGCCTGCGTAACTGGTGGGATTCTTGTGCCCGGGGAACTTTTTTGCCGGCGGAGCCGCCTTGCGAAGTGAAAGGAGAAGCCGCGAGGGTAAATCCCGCCTGCTGCATTTCTTATGAGTTTTGAATGCCGCCTACTTTTGTCACCTTGTTTGGTACCATTTGATCACCCAATCATGAAGAGTTGTGTAACACGAAACTGACCTGCAAACGAGCCAGGCCAAGCGTAATAATCAAGTCACGAACAAAACAACTATTTGTTAAAAGTTATTCAGGATCCAGGCAAGATTGTGCAGTTACTCGAGAGAACTTGAGAAACAAAATTCTTTATTAAGCCGCAATAAAAAGCTTCAAAAAGAGGTCAAAGAATTCCCTAAAATGCTTCAGGGGTCAAATTCTGACAGAGACAAAAACCACAGGAAATCAATGCTGGAATGCACAGGAAACACATCGGCCTCATGAACTCTCGATCGGCAAAGATAACATTTGCTCAAGCAAAAACAAGAATCCTCCACAGCATACTCCATCCGTATTTCTAAGGTTTAAGTTTTAAATGATCAAGCGCTCTTCTGATGTTGAGCTCTGATGGATCAGGGAGTTTGCACTGCGTGACAAAAGGCATTATTGTCTGATGCGCTTTTGTTAATCAGCCAATTTCCTGTCGTAAAAAGAGATTAGTTTCTTTTTAAAGAAGGGATAGCAGAAAACGTGACGTAACTTTTGAGATCTATTTCTCTCAAAAAAAGTGTCTTTCGAGGATTTCTTTCAAGCAGAAATCTTATTGTGGAGTGGACTGGAGCCTGTTTATATAGCTTGCTAAATTTGATTCATTTCCACATGAACGAACTAACTTTCCCTTGGGTGATAAAAGAGATATTGATTATCATTTGATTGGCATTTTATCGCTTCTCAGCCAATAGGCAATTTCACAGTTATAGATGAAACGAGGCTGGAGTTGACCTTGACCTTGGTTTGATACAAACCTTCCTGCTTTGTTATGTAAATCATGTTGTTCTTATGCTAAATAGTATTTTTCTGGGCAAAATCTGCATTAGAAAACAAAGAGGTTTGTATTAAAACAATTAGGTGAACCTCAGCCTCACATTCACTCGAAGGGTATAGCTAGGGTACTAAGCCCACAACTGTAAAATGGTCTATTGGAAAATCCTGTAAGCCTGGCTGCGGACTATTCAAAATACCCAAGAATTTTGGCAGGCGGGACTTCAAATTGACTTGTATACCCACCCTTCTTGCGGCTCCGCCGCCAAAACAATACAGCACTCCCATGCTTATCCCTCCAGCTGCACAGGCTAGACAACTCCATGTCCTCGAACGTTCGACCAAACCGATCAAGATAGCTCAGAAGAAAAAGGCACTCTTGAGACGCCGCGCTTTAAGTCCCCTTAACGCATCCGAACAGATAGACAGTTTTTAGGGGTCACAGCTCCAAATTAACCATACAGATTTCTAAAGCGTGGAGAGAACCATTCGTGTCACTTATGACGTATTTGGGAACATTCTGTCGTTGGGTGCCCCTGAGCCTTTTACAATAATTGCATCTTCCATCGTTTTTGTGTCACAAGTTGCGATTTTGCCGTGAACCATTTCTTGATTGGCATACACAAAAGTAAAAATGAATAACAAGCTTGACAGTAAGGAAGTTAACTCTTCTGTTTTTAAAATACAAAGGAATTAGAATAAGTTTACTAGCTGGGTGTTAATTGATTTTGAGTAGATTTCGTCCTCTTTTAGAACGTTTTTTAACCAGATAAAATACGGCGGCCATCTAGAATTATAACGTAATATATACAGCAGATGAAGTCATCATGTCACACAGCTTACCTGAGCCCCGACATGTTTTGATGTAGTGCAGGTGCACTGTTAACTGGTTAAACTTCATACTTGAAATCTTCAATTTCGTATATAGTATTATTTTTGTCACTCGGTTCCAGAGCAGCGAAAAGGACAGTCCATGAAAGATTAATTTTCTGTGCACTGGTTCTACAGGGTGTCCCAAAAGTTCGTTCCTCAACTTTGTAAGTCTGTATTTTAGTATGACTGGACTTGGTAAGCAAATCATTTAAACAAAAGTTGTCTTTTAATCTAATTGCCTGTTTTCATACTTGTTGTGCCATCTTTTGACTCGAAAATTGGATTTGTGTACTTCCGCTCCAGAGGTTCGCTTGCGCGAGTATATTTTCCAGCCACATATGTTTTGTCCTTAATAGCCCGAATTGCTCGAACTCCTTCCTTGATTTTTGTGGATATCACGAAAGATAAACCCCCTTACAGCAAAAACGTTCAGCTGCGTGAGAGCATTAGCATGTATACTTCAATTTACTGGCTTATCTGTTGTAGAAACTGCTAGAAAACTGGAAAATCCGAATGTTGGGTGGTAAAATGATCATGGACAAATGAAGGGGGAGTTTGAAGACAAGAAACGAAGAGGAAGACCAAAAGTCCTGAATACACCAGTTAAAATAGTTTTAATGAAGGTTAGATACAAATTAGGAGACTCGACGAGGAAGTACTCGCATAGTTTAACCCTCGGACGTAAAGGGGGGAATGCCACCCCCCAAGAAATTTCTGAGTTTTCCCCTAGAACAGTAGCTGTTCGTTCATCCCTCGCGCGCATTTTGAGTCAAGTTGAGTGATGGTCAGTTTCTATAGTTACGAGATATGACGTCATAATTAGGAGGTGGTCAAGCCGTTTTTGCGTGAAAGTACATGTTTTTTCAACAATAAAAGTAAATCTTGTGTCTAAAATCACGCAGTGCTTATTGATGTGTTTTCATCTCAAGCGCAAAAAATCACCAATTCTCACGGTTTTAACCTGATTTCTAATTCTTGGTAAAGTCCAAGATGGTAGCCAAGATGGCGACCATTGTTGGTGACGTCACAAACCCCCCAGCAGCCCCACCACCCATAAAATATACCTCATCTTGTAAAGAAGATCAAAGGCTTTCCACCGAAGGCAAAATCGTTTCGAAATACTGCAACATATCAATGACTCTGGGTGGGGGGGGGGAGGGGGGGGCTCCATCCACCCGCCCTTGTACCACGGAGGAGGTATGAATTTGCATGTACGTCCGAGGGTTAAGTTAGCAAGCCGATTCCAGAAAGAGTCATGAAAAGCGAATGTTTAAAATTAGAGGCCTCTTAGATAAAAAAAATAAAAAAAACCTCTGCTTAGTCAGTGCCAAGTAACGCCCACTTCGTCTCAAATCTGTAACGAAGTACAAAAGCTTTTCCCTTGGAAGGGGGCCGGGAAGATTATCTTTTTAAGATGAATGCCCAAAAGATATTTTTTTAAGCTGGCTAAACTAAGCAAATATTGTCTGGGGGTTGAACTGGCTCCTGTGCACCAGATGATAAAAATGGCTCAAAATAGATCATTTGCTGGTCTACGCGCTGTATCCCACTCCATGCCGCAACTGCTACAGAATTTGATAAAAAAACAAAAGAAACAAACAAAAACAAAACAAACAAACAAACAAAAACAAAAACAAAAAGGGCATGCCATTTACTTAAATTCTGAATACATTTACCCGATAGAGTAATAAACATCTTTTAGAAATTTCATGTAAAAATAAAGTTTTGATCAAAAGTTATAGTGCATGAAATCAGAGGAACGAACTTTTGGGGCACCCTGTAAACTGTAAAGAGCTTCGATCACCATAGCACTCACCTGTGTTACACAAATCACCATCGCAACACTCCAAGTTGTTGTCATCAAGTTGTCTGCACTGTTCAGCTGACATGCAACCCTGGACGGTGACTATTTTGCCATTCGCCGTCTTATTTGTATACTTAAAACAAAGACTTTCTGGGAATGAGCAGTTGACTTTGTGAACAGTAAAGTTTTGGCTTGGGGACTGACGATAGCAAACGTTACCTAGTTAAAAATAAATAGGATTGTTTATTTCCTCTGGTATAAGGCACTAAAGTAACATTATCACCGAAGTTACTGATTGTGATTTCTAGGGAGATTTAAGAAGAAACTTCGTGGTAACACTCTTCTATTCAAATAGGGGCTGGGTTAGAGCCGAGAAATTAAAAATCGTAAGAAGTTGTAGCCTACAGGAAAAAAAAGTTATTACAGTTAAAACACAAGCAACGGTGATAAAAAAAGGTAAAACCATGCGTTTTTAACCCTCGGACGTAAGAGCCGGGGGGGGAGGGTGGATGCCACCCCCCATAAGGTTTTTCTGAGTTTTTTCCTAGAAGAGAAAACGTACGTTAGCACCTGAAGTTTTCAGTAGCTGTTCGTTCATCCCTCACGCACATTTTGAGACAAGTTTAGTGATGGTCAGTTATTGTGGTTACAAGATATGACGTCATAACTAGCAGATGGTCAAGCCATTTTGGGGTGAAAATACGTTTTTTTTCAACTTCTTTCAACAATAAAAGCAAATCTTGTGGCTAAAATCATGCGAAGTGCTTATTTATTTGTTATTTATCATGTAAAGCACAAAAAATTACCATTTCTCGCGGTTTAAACCTGATTTCCAATTCTCGGTAAAATCCAAGATGGCGACCATTGTTGGTGACGTCATATTCCTCCAGCACCTCCACCACCCATAAAATATACCTCATCTTGTTAAGAAGATCAAAGGCTTTCCACTAAAGGGAAAATGGTCTCGAAATACTGCAACATATAAAAAAGTCCGGAAAGGGGTTCCATCCACCCCCCCACCCCTCGTACCACGGTGGGGGTATGAATTTGCGCGTACGTCCGAGGGTTAAATAATGAACTTACCGTTTCATGTGCTAAGCAACTTGAATATTCAAAAAGTAACAGTTAGGGCATTTGAAAACTGTTTATAAGAGACTGACCCTCCACAGGATTTTGATGCTATTTAAAGGTGAAAGCACGCTCACAGCATGCTTCCACTTTTAAACAAAATAATTCATTTTTACACGCTTTAGTACGCTAGCCATCTTGTCTCATTAGCAATTTCTTTTGTTTCAGAGGACACTCTTGAGACAATTAAGCGTGAGCAGGTTGAGCAAAAGAGCGTGTTAATGTTTCTAAACAACAGCTGTGAGCGCAAAAGCACGCAAGACATGTTATCCACAACCATAGTATTGCTCAAAAGTACCTGAAACTTGATTCCGTACAAGTAAATTTGCATACGTAATTTGAAACCTCTATATTTTCTACACGCATTGCAACTTTTTACTAAATATAAACCTTTCTAACCAAAACAAACATAAGAAAACACGCAGAAGAAATGCACTATGAATGTAGGTTTCTCCGAGAGTATTTCTTAGTTTCCGACGAGATACTTGAACTTTACTGCAGCAGAAGCCAAACGGAAGCGAATAACAAGACAAGTGCACGTGCTTAAAAACTTTTAAAAAATCATACCTTTGACTAACTTTTCACAAAGGTAGGCAGTATTCCGTTCCTTACAGCCCACATCGTTCGTCTTTCCATTAACCGTCTTCATGACCACTCTGACACATTCTGAGTTCTTTTTTTGTCTAATCCAAACGTTCTTTAAAAGGTATAAAAACAAGTCAACTAACCAATGATAAAGATTTAATTAAATGGTAATGCCATAGGCCTACAAAACCACAATTTCATGCGTGTATAATCTTGGATTGTGTTGCTTGCATTTTTAAACTGTGATCTAAAAATAATGATAAATATAAAATCTCCTTATTATTCATTCAAAATATTTACCCGTTCTGACTGGCTAAAAGCACGTGCATAATTTACCATAACCAGCTACTGATGACCAAATTTGGAAGAATTAAGCGTTTAATGAACTGATGACGTCAAAAGTGCAGTTTTCTTGCAGATTAATGCATCGCTAACCGAGAAGACCTAGGGACGAGGCTGAGTTGTTTTGGTTGTGAAACAAAAATGGCGGACATTTCACTCGTTTCAAGAGTAAGAACTATGCGAAATAATAGCTAAAAACATGGCAAGAACAGCAAGAGGACAACTCGAAGGGCGACATCTGCTATTTGGAGAATATTTGCGGAGCTGAACAACCCTAAACGTGCACTATCGAAGATGAACTTAACATCGATGGATCGATGGAGTTAAGCATGTTTTAGCCATGTTTTTAAACTAGGAATTATTTCGAATGAATAATAAAACAATTATTGGATTCGGCTTTTGTATCATATGAAGAATTGTGGAGATCTCGGAGGGTGTTATCCGCCTCGGCCTACGGCCTCGACGGATAACACCCTCTTCGATCTCCATAATTCCTCACAAGCTACTCAGCCTCATTCATCAATTGTTAATTATTTATAGCAGTAAAGGTGATGATAACAGTAAACTATGCCGCCTGTTAGTGCATTTGATCCAAGTTCGCACAATTAGGGACACGACACAATTAGTTACGTGGTCCTTAGCAGTTATGCCAGGAACATAGAATAAATTGTATGAACAAATGGTACGAGCTTAACTTAAAAAGTGTGGAGTGAGCAGTGTGGGCAGATTTTAGTAATAATAATTGTAAAAGTAAATTATAATTATCATAAGACAATTTCCCAGAATCCTTTGAAGCATTTTTTTTATAAAGCTTTATAACTTTGACAACTTTATAGGTAGAAGATTGTCAGACCACAAAAAGATAACATTTGCCCTAAAATAACTTCCCATGTCACATATAAGGTAATGACGTCATTAGTCACGTGACTATTTCCGAATTAGGTTATTATGTTGCTAAAACAAGATTTCATTTATGGTCGGTAATTTGTTTCAAAATTATGACACGATATACGTGCGGTTTTTTCCCACGTATACTTGCAATTATTCCTGCTACACGATGTAAGTGCGTTCTTTTCTTGCCACGCATACTTGCGTTCTTTCCTGCTTTGTGAGGTTTTTATTCCCAAGTATATGACCATTTTCCTACAAACGCGCATATATATGCGCGCAAAAAAAGCCCATATATATGCCTAACAAACAAGCATGTGTATATGGGGTCACAGAAAGTCGTCGCATAAGAGGCACCGAATTATACCGTCAGCAAAAAACTCCTTCATGTATGATGGAGCTAAAAAGTAACCTCAGTTTGAATCAAGCATGGCCACAATGACCGCGTTAATTTCGAGCAAGGTTTGGTTCTTATTCATTGCCCCCACAGTAGTGTTGTTTGTTGGCTCCCCAGCACACGGATTTGTTGGAATCCGTGGATTGTCTCTTGAGAGACTGTGCACGCTATTTCACAAATGCTGACCGAAACAACGATCGATTCAGTCAGAAATTAGCGTCCGACAGGCAAAACACGACTCAGGCAAAACAACGATCGATCCAGTTAGAAATGATCGTCTGTCAGGCCAAACGCGACTCATAAGCTCGTGTGATAATGTGAAACATGACTTTGAGAGTCTGCTTGAACAGATCGGTTTTTCTTCTTTTCTCTCTCTCGCGCGATTTATCACGTTTTCTCCTCCACGAACACGTTCTAAGCCTCCTAGTCTCGAAGCTTCTTACCCTTTCCCTCCATTCAATCTATAAATTCCATGTTTCTTGTTTTGTATTCTCACACTTTAATAGCCTTCCACCAGCCTCTATTTCCTTGCTCCTCCACTTTAATTGTGATTTTCATGATTATCTAACTCGTTCTCGTTCAACTTGCATAAAATGTCCCTCAGGTTTCAATTGCTATTAGTTATCAAATCGGTGCCTCTTATACGACAACTTTCTGTGACCCCATATTCACATGCTTGTTTGTAACGCATACACATGGGCTTTTTTTGAGCGCATATATATTTTTTTGCCAATGGCAAATCAGTATTTTCTATTATAGCAATTAGTATTTAAACAGCTAGTTTCGCTCTCTGCACCAAAGACTTTACCATAGTAGCAACCGATGAGGAACTGCATTCTTGCAGAATTCATAACAATCGCGTACACACAACAGTAAATTCCTACGAAGGAATAACAAGACATCGCCCTTTTGTTTAAAGACTCACTTCTGATCTCAAAAAAAAAAATTAAATTGACTGCATCAGACTATCAGCGTTTAGAGAATGATCTTGACTCACGCAGAGCATAATTCTCCATACTTAGCCGGAAGCTTTAGTTTAAGCTACCGTGTACAACTCAAATCTGAAGATCTCACTATTCGTGAAAATTCAAAATCCTTGAAACAACACTTATTAGCTGGGCCCAGCGTCATACTGACATGACATTGCAGCACGG
>BOPM01000570.1:216174-218235 GCA_022179025.1 Porites australiensis | reverse complement strand
CTTCTGATTTATCATAGACTTGAGTCTGGGTCAGGTGCCACTTTTGCGAAATTACCGTTCAGCTCTAGTTATGCAAATTACTTTTCCTGCTGAGCAAATTAAAGGTCATTTTAAAAAAATCATATCTCAGCCAACTTTCCACAGAATGCAACCATTAAACCTTGAAACTGTCAATCAGAGTTAAAACTTTTGTTTGTAAAATAATCAGCTTATTCGGCTATGTAAGGTAGGTTTGACAGAGCCCTAAAGTTTCACCAAAATCGCACCACTCCCGACGGCAAAGGGGCCAGTTTTAGGTGACCGAGAAAATCTTCCTGTAAAATAGAGAAAAAATTGAGTTGGTCCAAATAAATGTGATATTTCTTCATGGGATAGGATAGTTATCTTCCACTGAAAAAATCAGGGCAATCCGTGATAGACCGAAATTTGCCTTATCGGTTCTTACGCGGACAACCTCTTAAAGGGTGGCGGAGGGGGGTGGCTGGGGGACTGGTGCAGATAGGGGCTGGGTCAGCAAAACTTTATGCAACGATTTAAGAGGGGGCTGCAAAAATTTGCATAGATGTACTAACAATTTTTCTCAAGACATTATTAAAGTGTCATCAGATGAACAACCAAAATTATTTGTATTGAAAACAAAATGTTTATTAACAATCTTAATTTGCAATAACAATTTTAAACTGAATTTGTTAACATCCCTTCGATTTTCATCTGACTCGTCATCAACTGAATCATCGTTTTCATCTGACTCATCATTTTCTTTGTCTTCACTATCACTAATTACAGCATTTCCTACCCCTTCATCACTGCTTCCTATATTAGAAAGTCCTTCACATGCTCTTGGATGTAAGAAACAGATTCGGTTAATAGCATTCCTTTACAATATATAATCATCCTAAGGTATTTAACTCGAGAATGTGTTAAGTCGGAAAGAGCTAGCCTCCCGACTTTAAATTGTCCTTTTCAATTACTTTTTGAGAAAGAAGAATACCTTATTCTCCTTTATTTTCGCGGGACTTAAATTTCGCGAAAATTTTCTCGGCAAATTTCGCGAGTCTTTAATTTCGCGATCGCGGAGAAAAATTGTGTTTGCGGGGAGTTTAATTTCGCGAAACTGACGATTAAGTGACTTTATTTTTTCTTTTTTACAAAAATTTTACGTTAACCAACAATTGAAACAAGACCAATATGCTGTCCCTGTTGAGGTGATATGTAAAATGGACGATACACCAGGGAACAGGGCAATAATGGAAAGATACAAGACACTCGTAACTACACACTACAAGGAGCCGGGACAGGATGGTCAATTTGACGACTGTACAAAGGATGTATTGGAGGAACTGTGCGAAGATGCTCTGTTACTCAGATGCCGAAGAAGAACTTGAGGCGAATCTTGACACTGATTAACATCTAAAGTTGACAGATAATAGCTCCTTGTACTAACACCTTGTGTTAAAAATTGTTTAGGACCCTTGACAACACAAATACATGATTTTTCTATGTCCATTAAATTTCGCGAGATCAAAGTTGGCGATCATTATTTTTCGCGGATCTTTAAGTTCGCGAATTTTTGAAAATCGCGAAAATCGCGAATTTAAGAACCCGCGAAAATTAAGGACAATAAGGTATTTTAAGTTTCTCCATATTGCTTGCATTTCTAGAAGCTTTACGCTACTTAGCCTTTCTTCGCTTCTCTTTTTGAGACCGTTTTCTTTCTTTGTTGTCTTAGGTGTTTGAACATGTCTCTGATCTTTCTCAACTGTTCAGCAAGACAGGCCACAATGTCTCTTACTTTCTCCTCCAGCTTTAAAAGTTTTGCAATAACGTAACATCCTCATCATATTGTCTTGGGTACTCATACACAGGAGGTTTCAGTGTGTTTCATGTGTTTCATGTGTCTTAAAAAGGTTTAGGGGGTCATGAAAAACCAAACATGGTATACTCACTGAGGCACCAGGCCCCCACCCCTCCACCCTCTAATTATTGACCGGTCCCTAATGCACTGTTATAGAAACCCTTATCCATATTGGATATCAGTCACGTGACTATTCCCAACTTTGT
>BOPM01000570.1:185712-205310 GCA_022179025.1 Porites australiensis | reverse complement strand
TAAAATAGGTGTTCGGCACTCATAAGAAATTCCACGTTTGAAAGGGGCCTAACATGACATAAGTTTTAGCTTAATGTTTTACAGGCTGTTATTGCGCTGTTGTTTTCATTTCAGTAAGAGCAATTCGTATCCCTCTTTGTAAATCCATTTTATTAATCGGCTTGTGCCGCGACTCAAGAATCAGCTGTATGAACTGATTTTACTTTCTCTTTGGCATGATTTGTGTCACTGAACACTATTTGTATATCAAAAAGAGCGATCAATTTTCATCCATCCGTATCAATAAGAGCAAATGGAATCACTTCTCACTATAGCGGACAACCTCGAAACGTGACTTCATCGTATGAATTAACTTTATTCATTATTCATTCAAAATATTTTCCCTATTCTGATTGGCTAAAAGCGCACGCATAATTCACCATAACCAGTTACTGATGACCAAATTTGGAAGAACTTTGTGTTTAACGAGGAAATGACGTCAAAAATGCAGCGTTCTTGCAGGTTAATGCACCGTTAACCTAGAAGACCTGGGGACGAGGTTGAGTTGTTTTGGTTGTGAAAACAAAAAATCGCGGACATTTCACTCGTTTCAAGAGTAAGAACTAAGGCGACACCTGCTATTTGGAGAATATTTGCGGAGGTGAACAACCCTAAACGTGCACAATCGAAGGTGAACTTAACATCGATGGAGGTAAGCATGTTTTAGCTTTGTTTGGCTTTGTACGGCCTCGACGGATAACACCCTCCTCGATCTCAGACTCATTCAGTAATTGTTAAACTTTATATAAAGTAAAATAATTATAATTTACTTTTACCGGTATCACTTGTAATAATGATAATAATAATAATAATAATAATAATAATAATAATAATAATAATAATAATGTTTATATTTTTAATAATTCAATATTTGACGTAAGGGAGATTTCACGGCGGGGCGGCTGGTGTCGGTCAGACGCCCAAGTCTTAGTTATTCACGGGACGTAAAAATGGTTTTTCTGCACTTTTGACGCACTTCAAAAGACATATTTGAACGACGCCTTTGATAGGAGCTCCAATGCGGATCAAATACACCTTTGTCGCACGTGAGAGATGTACAACGGTGTGCAAAGGTGGTCTCTAAATTTTTACTGCGCCTTTGACGCTCGGTAAATCTATTATTTCGTCCCGTGATTTTACTAATACTGGGAGGGCATGAAGACGTTGTATACTGCCTGATAAGAAATTTGAATGCTACGATATTCGAAAACGTAACCTTTGTGTTAACTTTGCTCTTTGGCCAATTGGGAGCTGGTCATTCCATATATTCACTTTCATATCACTATTGTAATTATTATTATTATCATCATTATTATGATTACTGTATTCAATTTGCGCAGAGTTAAAAGAAAAAAGGGAAACTGAGAGGGGGTGGAGAAAACCGTAGTTCCCCTTTTTCGTGAAATTGTGTTAAAATTTTAAAAATTCCCGGTAAAATCTGTCTTCAAGAGCCTTAGTTTTTAGACTCAGATACTATCAGTGAGAATTTTATTGACTCGAATTAAAAAAGACTTAAATAGCTGGCTAGTATCCCGGATCCCTCTTTCTGAATTTTCTGGATCTACCCTTGAAAAAGGACTTTAGGGACTTGTCAGAAATTAGCAGGGGGGAGGGGAGGGGTGGAAACAGAGGGAGGGTCACAACTTTTTGAGACTCAGAAAAGGGAGGGGTCATGAAAAATGGGCCGTTAAAAGGGGGAGGGTCATGCAAATATAGCCCGTGATCATGTAGAGGTTCACCTGCGGAATAAAAAGGAAGTTCTTTATTTGGTAAAAAAAAAAAAGAGAAAAAGAATAATAAAGAACAACAGAACATTATGGATATCAACTGTGAAATACTATTGCAAGAATTGAACAAAAATCTACTTTTCATTTATTACACGGCAATGCTATAGAGTCTTATTGCATTTTTATTATGAATAATGTTGTTATTAATGTTATTAGAGTTTTGGCTATCCTATTCATCACTGTCTTCAGCGTCACCATCAATGCTGCTGTGAGCATCTTGATCATCATCATTTATGTCATCAGCATTGATACAATCACTTTCATCATCATGATACAATCACTTTCATCATCATCATGATTTTCATTTAAGTTGAAGCTTGGATATTGCTGGATAATTTCCTGTTATTCATTGGTGAACACCCCTTCTCAAAGATGTATTGGGTATATGGCCTTTGTGTTTTGAGGAGCCCACTTATTCCTTCATAATGAAGAGATAATGGGCCAATAGGCTCTGTAACATTATGCCACTCTTGCTGAGGTGCAATGGTTTCAATAACGTTTTTGCAGTTAGCTTCCATTCTTTTTGCTCTAGCTTTTTTTTGCTTTCCTTTTATTTTGTTTTTGTTTCCTTTTGTCTTGTTGGCTTGGAATACTGTACCTTAAAGAGCCTGGAACATTTTTCTTTCAATTCTGTAAGGTGGGGAGGGTCATGATATTTTAGGCCAAGCATAAGGGGAGGGTTAGCAAATTTCACTCCCATTGAAGGGATGGGTCACCTAATTTCCAAACCCAAATTTAAAATTCCCACCCCCCTCCCCCCTGCTAATTTCTGACAAGTCCCTTAGGAAGCAAATACGTACTTTGTTTAGATTATGCCCCGTACCATGTAAGGTCGCTTTGCGTATATAAGCCATTTATATTCTTAGGGAAAATAGTCCCAACAAACTGACAAGTCGTCCTCGGGCCTGCCAGCTTGTCTTAGTGGTATTTGCATCACTCAACACCCTTGATAGACTCCACTATGGTGTAAGCACTGGCGCTATTTAGTCTGCGACTGATTATTAGACTTCCCCTACCCGCCACAGGGAGACGTTTCCAGTAGGGGTAGTGTTCTGGTCCAAATTGCATTAAATTTAAATATATTACTTTTCTAATGGATGTTTTTTATCAGCATCACGTTCTCTCTGTTTTTGCTGATTCTTACTTACCTTTGCTAACTCCTTTAAATTAGTAGTGTCCATATACCGAACCAGAAATGACATCTCATTGTCCTTATCTATTTTCACCAAATCACCTCCAAGAAGAGAGCAGCTCCGTCTTGCATCATTCCATGTTTCATTTTTTGTTTTGTACGTGTAGCATGATGATCCATTCAGATACCAATCAACAGGGCAAGCCAGTGGGCCTGACAGATTGGACAAATAGACATGCAGGTAAAATGAATGAAGTAAAACCTTACCAGTACAATTGCCCTAGTCATATCAAGATAGACGGGAGTAAGAATTTAATGAAACTGAGCTTAAAAACAAGAAAGTTCTTGAGTTAAGCACCATAAAGAACAGGTTTCAGGGAATAGTTTCGTTTTACTCGGGGATTGGCCGAAAGCATGTGCAACGTATATACCTGATTAAAATTCATAAACGTCCCAGCAACCTAAAGTTTAGAAGAATGTTTTTTTATTCGCTCCAACAAAAGTAAGCCTCATCGAGATCATGTTTCTGGTGGAAAAAGTATTCTTTTCAAATCTTGCTGCCAAAGGTTTCTGACACATTTCTCTAATTTGAAAAAACCTTAACTCAAATGGTAGGTCTCACTTATCCTCATTTAACATGCATCTTCTGCTCACCTTTTGGTCTTTCGCAGATGAAATACTGGCTTGCCTTGCAACATTCAGTAAGGTTCCAGCCTTTTTTTGAAAGCTCCACGCATTTTGTTACATTCTCGTTGCTTGTTGTGCTTTCAAGCAAGTTGATGGATGAAAAATTGTTAAAAGAACTTCCGTCGATCCATTGGTATCTGCCCAACTGAGAATCGTAAGTCAGGCCAATCCAAGCAGTATTGTTTTGTATCGTCGAAAAGGAAATGCCATTAACAAATTCTTTTTCCTTTTTACTCGTTATGCTAACAAGATTGCCCCCAAATCCAAGACACACGCGTAGCGCTTTTAGCCAACCAAATGTTTGCGAATTTCCAAACATACCCATCACCTTGTAGCAAGAACTCTCCAACGCTTGCCAGTCATCAGGGCAATCTAGAGCTAACAACAAAGTAAACAAATTGAAAAAAATAATAAAAACATAAAATAGAAGATGGACTTCGCACTGCTGAGTTGCTTATTCAGACCTTAAGGTAAAGGTGGGAAAGAAGCTATTCCAGGCTTTGAAGTAAGGGAGCGGGAGACCAAGAACCCCTTCTCTTTTGAAGCTGTAAATTTTCTCCTTAGACATATCCAAGAGGGTGCTAATGAGGCTACCCAATTCTCAGTTAACTACCAATTTTGGTTAGCTATTAACTTTCACTTTCCAACAGCAAATATTATTCTGTCATAACCAGAAGTTTCTTTACTTCAGCACGTCAATCACTTTTGGGGGTATGCCCTACTAAAATCAAGTATGAATTCACATAAACTCCGCCACTAGTACAATTTATAAGTAACTGAAAATATGGAAAAGAACATCATTATCTAATCCAAGTAGCAAAAATGGGTAAGTGATAGTTATTAAGACACCTATTTACCGATTTTTGCTGTAAGTACAAGTTACAGCCAAATCGTATAACCATCATTATGACAACAGCCTCATAGATCCAGACGCATCAGTGATGACCTCGTACTGATCTTCCCGAACTGGTCATACATGTCCCGTTATAAACTACTTCAAAGTCACCTTCTTCTTCACTTTTATTATCTGAATCAGTCACGTCTTTATCTGGTTGAAATTACTGTATGTGTTCTGTATCTTGTTGTTGGCCTAAGTTTCAGTCCATTTTCAGTCCTTGCAATCCATTGCAACAGACGACGGGAAACAATATCAATGCCAAAATATAGTCTTAAATAACAAAACTGGACCATTACTTTTGGTATTCGATTGATGCAATAAAAAAGTTTAAGCTTTTTAAAAAGATAGCAAATATGTCCCATGACGCTGGTGGTAAAGATCCCGTTTTGTCTTGAGTTGATTCGCTTCTTATAGTTCGTTGTCGACCAAGTTCTCTATCCAGTCCCCCCCATCCCAACTTCATCTTCTTTTGTCATTGTTTGCATCGATGGGAGAGGCATGTTAAGAGTGCTACCAAAGGCATGAAAGTATTTGACGTGGGACAATTCGACTTTTCGTGAATGTGGCCTACTTCGAATTTTTAGTTCTTTTAAGAGATTCCTTCACTCTATTTCCAAAGTCTTGGGCGTAGTTCAAAGCACTAACGGCCACATATCTAAACGAAGTCTATCTTAAGCCGCGGTTTAACGAATCTTTGAACCTCCAGATCTCAGTCTTTGGTGGGTTGTTTTAAGAAGATAAATGTTTTCCTAGTCTTCTCTGTATGCTTTCATAAAACTGTTTACAATAAATGATGTTTAGGTTAAATCGTTGGGCAAATTGAAAATGACTTAGAACGCGGTTTTGTTAAACACTGGCTAAACTACGTTTAAATATTTGGCCCTAAATGTTTTGTGTTGAATGAAGTGAGAAACCGCGTGTAGGTTTTCCACCTGCGTTGTCAGAAGTATTTTGTACCTCGATACAGACTTTGTCGACATCCTCCTTCGCGTCCCTCAATGTTACCTTTTCGCCTATATCAAAAGCGTCATAAAGATATCCAAGGCGGGTTTTAAGAAATGAAACTGTTTCAGAAAGGCCGGTTTAAACACGAGCTTAATAGTCTCAATAGTTGGAACTGAAACATCAGTTACAAAAGTGATATCTCGTAAGTACAAATTCCATGTACTTAAATGAAAGATGCTGATTTCTTTGAGCAATCAAATTCTCTTTGGCCAGGATCCAATGCTAAGAGTCACAGCTTTTTTGTTTGGTAGTATAATGTTTAACTTGACGTCCTCTTGGGTCCGTGACAATAGCATTTCCTTATCCGAACACAGAAATCTTCTTAATATAACTTAGAATTACGTATTATTCGTTGAGTTGTCTACAACCAGCTCTATGACGGACGCTGTCTGTTTGCCGGGTACTGCTCTGGTGTCTTTTGCACATAATAATATCAGTTACCGGGTCATTAGTGGAACAGAAAAAAAGTCAGAAAATAGCATTTCTATTTGCAAAGCTTTGTTGTTTTCATTAACATCAACGATCTTTTTCAGTATGATTAAGAGAACGTCATTTAACTGTTAACTTTTCATTTCTCAGTTAACTGTTAATTTTTTTGCCAATTATCCGTTAACTACTGTTTTTTTTTGGCCAAATATAAACTGCTAACCCCATTGGCACCCTCATCCAAGCACAGTGTACGTAGTAAACAATTATGGAATGAAATCAATGTGAATAATTATCCCATGTCATAAAGCCGGCGATACAAGAAAGCTAGAAATCTACATATTCTGCGGTAAGAAAAGGGTCGTAATCAGAAGCGATCCCGACATTTCTTAAGGCGTCCAGAATTTTCCACCACCAAACCAAGCAGAGTTTTGCGACTTTGTAAAAATTAACTAAAACACAACTTTTAATAATTATTTTGATTTCTCAGAAAATGTAGTCTAGTATAAAACGAATAAGCAAAATCCAGCTAGCGGTCTATTATCAATGCTGCGTTCTGATTGGTTGAGCTACTACTAGGCTATATGTTGTAGCCCCCTAGTAGCGAAAACCGCAGGCTTTTGGGGGGAAAAAAAGGCTTAAAGCCTGGGTTTTAACTAGCTAAAAATTTATTATTCTCGATATTTTTTACCAACTAGTTGGATTGTAATAAAAAAATTATTTGTCTCGCCCTCATGGCCTCTGAGTCAATAGCCCATTCGGCCTTCGGCCTCATTGGCTATTGACTCAGAGCCCATTCGGGTTCGAGGAATAATTTGTAAATAGAACAGAAAAATAACGAAGACAGAAGATGAGGAATTTATCAAGAACAACAGGAACAAACGGTGAGAGGCTTTTGATTCATGTCATTAACAGGGAAAAAATACTAGAAAGTTGTGAATTTTCTAAGCAGACATGTCTTTAAAGTGGAAAAAAATACCTAAAAGTCGCATTTACAGAAAACTTTGTTGATATTTTAAAATTGTTACAGGCAATATCTAAACTTAGCATTTAAACTGTCATTGTTTCAGTTTTCCTTTTTTGTAAAGACTGGCTTCTTTTACGTCGTAATGACGATGAGTGTCATGGGTTAAATTAATCACTGAATGCTTTCTTGTAGTATACCATGAAATATTCCGCTCATGACTTGAATCGTCTTTGCACGCACACTCCCCATAAACGTTCGTGTGAAAGGCGTGTGTGTATACTGAGACAAACAGTCATATTTTGGACATTTCACTGTTTACCACTCAAAAGCATTGCCTAACTATCGTATGCATGCCTAAAATGAGCAAACAGTATTTATATATGGCCGACGACTGACGAGGCTCGAAGATCGAAACATACTTCAAATTACCGCGGCCTTAATGGTACAGTGAGTTCCAAGCGTACCCATCCTCTTTGGCATTTGTCTGTTTTTTTTTTCTTTATTGTAAAAGCTGGAAATGCCCCACAGTGAGGCTTAAAAAAGTGTGCAAATGCGTCACCTCGGAACTACACCAATAATGCACTTTCCAGTAAATAAGCTGTAATGCCATATTGATAGGAAATGTGTAATAATCAGATCAAAGCACTCTTCGCAAATCGCCCCTTGCCGCTTAAGTTGTGAATATTGAGTGGGGGTGGTGGATGGAACCCCTCCCTAGAGTTTTTGATATGTCGCAGTATTTCGAAACGATCTTGCCTTCAGTGGAAAGCCTCTGATCCTCTTAACAAGATGAGGTATATTTTATGGGTGGTGGCGCTGCTGGAGGCCTGTGCCGTCACCAAAACTGGTCGCCATTCTTGCGAGAATTAAAAATCAGGTTAAAACCGTGAGAAATGGTAATATTTTTTGCTTGAAATGAAAACTAACACATAAATAAGCAATTTCCATGATTTTAGCAACAAGATTTAATTTTATTGTTGAAAGAAGTTGAAAAAACATGTATATTCACCATATGTAATAATTGAGCATCTGTTGCTTATGACGTCATATCTCGTAACCATAGAAACTGACCATCACCGAAAGTGTATCAAAATGCGCGCGAGAGATATAAACAGATCATGAAAACGTCAGGTGCTGATGTTTGATCCTCTAAGAAAAACTCAGAAAAACCTCAGAGGAAGGGGGGGGGGGGGTGGTTATCACCCCCCTTTTACGAACAAGGGTCAATATCAAGGTAGAAAGTATTTCATCATCATCACCATCTTCATTCATACACGGTTAATAAACATCAGGCATAATAAAAAATATGTATATTTCCATCAATATAATATAAGGAAAACATACTAAAGGCTATGTATACAGATTTAGCATCAACAATATAAAAATGTTACTAACTAGGAAAAGAAAACTAAATTAAAGCCTGTTTTTCATGAATGGCTAATAAACAGTCATCGAAAATTAGTTAGAGATGTAGCTTGCCTGACAGCTGAGGGCAGACCGTTACAAGGGACTGTACCTCTGTAGCTACAGCTATATTTTTGTAATAGTTAATACGCGGCAAAGGAATAGCAAGCTTATTTCCAGAATTAGAGGACAAATAACTGGGTGTGAGGTTGTCGGCCTTGAGGTTTTAACGTCGATTTTCTACATCCCAGCCTAAATTTTTTTAAAATTAGTTGGTTGGTGTTAGCATGATAACTGGATTGAGTAAGAAAGCGGACCGCCCGATTTTGAAGTCTCTGTAATTTATCGGATAACGTCTTGGCACAGTTACCAGCCCAAACAACACTACAATTGTCGAAACGCGATAATGAACAAACCCGTGATACATATTATGCAGGGTTGCAGGAGGAACACAGTGGCTAATTCGTTTAATAGATCCACTGCCAAAATAATTTTTTTTCGATATTGCATTTATATGATTACACCATGTTAACTTTTAATCAGTTAATGCACCAAGAGACTTGGTAAAACTGACCCTGTTTAATTGTGTACCATCAATTTCCTAGACAACGAGTAGTCCCTATTTTCCCTCAGCTATAGTAGAACGAGCGAAACGCCAGCGTGCGTGAAAATTACCCCACTCGAGAAAGGCGAGACGCGGCGGAGAGAGAGAAAAAAGGGAACTACTACAGACAAATCTCAAGCTTTTGACCTTATGCGTTGCTCTCATAACGCAAAACTCTGATTGGCTCTTCCATGGCAATCCGTCAACATCTGTCAAAAACGAGCCAGCCGCTATCAACACTAGACATGATCACAATTTACAGCACAAATAACTAGAGTTGCTCTTGAAGAAGCAACTAAGCATGAAGCCAACCTGGCAACTGATGAGGTTTGCGTAGAGAACCGAGACCATCGTCTTGCCTGATCACAAAGTGGCAATAACAGAACAGTCGCAAGGCTGTTAAGCTTATTCAAAAGTTATAACGAAGGAAGGAAATACGCGCTCCTGTCCAAAGAATCACATTCTATCAGTCATCTACAGCAGAGATCCCACGAGATACTACGCATGCGCACGGTTGGTTATTCTACGCGAGCGTTCGTTAACTCGTAGTGTGGTTGGCTTCCAACGAGTTTTTTCCCCGTTAGTCTTCGCCATCCGGTAGAGATTTGCGAGACAAATCAGCTCTTTTTAAAGGTGAGCTTCACCTTTCCATGATGACGGAGGGAAATAGCATGGATGGGCTATTGAAAGAAGATCAACACTCAAAATCTGCCTAGGGTAAACCGGGTAAGACACTATCTTCATCTTAGCGGAAAGCTCACCTCGTCCTGGGGAAGTTCAATCTGGCACCATCACAAAAGCAACGGTCACTGGCGCAGCCAGACCTCCCATTCCTACACGTACACAACAAACCAAAACGACCGGCGAGTTGGGCCTTGTCGAACTAAATCACAAGGTAGACTAGCTTAAGAGTCTACTTTCCAATGTCGCGCCTGTAGTGCAGAAATTAAAAGCTGCACAGGCAGAAGAGGATGAGTTGTTGAACTCCTCCGAGGGTGAGGCCGAGGAAAACGCCGCAGACGACAAGCCAACGGAACCACTCGCCAAAAAGGGAAATAGCGACGACTTGAAAGCGCCCTCTTGGGCTTGTTAAAAATGTGATCTAGAACGAACAAACCGAGCCTACTCTACATGAGAAAGTATCGTCACTTGTTGACAGTCTTCTGGTGTCGGGTCTAAATGAGCCAGCCTTACTTAAACGGAAGGAAAACATCAAGAGGCCAGAAAATTGTAAACTTCTCCTTGTGACAAAGGTCAACTCTGAGATCTAGGATATCGCTCAAAAAACAACCCGAAGCATGGATGCCCAGTCACAAAAAGTGCAGGAATCACTTGTCAATAGCATCATTCCCTATTCCAGGCTTATGGGAACTACGGGAGAAGTTATTGAAAAGGAAGGTGCAATACCTTCTCCGGGTGAACTTTGGACAGGCTTATCTAACGCGGTACTTCTGATAAGCCTCTGCCAAACATGACCTAGACATGTGCAGGACAGATCTATTTAAGGTAGGTCTTGATGACACTTACAAAGCCATGTGTGGCAGCAAACAGCCTGCGGAGCTAGAATTGTTTGGCGATGACCTTACGGACCGACTGAAGACAGTCAAACAAAGCAACAAAGCGGCTAAACAGCTACATGGCCACAAGAGGAAACGCAAAGAGGAGTATTCTAGCTCCTCTTATTCCGCCAGGAGCTCTTTTTTATTCCATCGCCGGGGGAATCACCACCAGGGATGCCCCGAAGAAGAAACAACTACCAGTTAAATCACAAACAACACCTCCAAGGGGAAGAAATTTGTGACACAGAAGTGACTCTTGAAGCTGTAAGTCAAGTTTCTCTTTTATCTGTTAAGGGTGGCAAGACTTGTCCTCCTGTTGTAGCTGGGAGAATTCAACATTTTCTTGGAAAATGGAAATAATTAACACATGACCCCAGCATCTTGAATGCTTTAAGGGGATACTCAGTGCAAATTTGGTGCACAAAAGTGTCAAAGAATCCTTGACAGCAAATCACCCACTATTAGGGAGGTAGCACAATTAATTGGCATGATGGTCTCCTGCTTACTAGGTGTATCGTCAGCTAGACATAGAAAAAGCTGAGGCTCTTAAAACTAACAACTGGGATTTTGAACAAACTATGCTTGTATCCAAATTGGCATCTGCAGATATTTCTTGGTGGATCAGTAATGCCCTGACCTCTAAGAGGAGGATTGATCATGAGAAGGTAAGTCATACCTTGTACACTGATGCCTCTACTCAGGGGTGGGGTGCGAGCCTGAACGACACCACAACTGGGGGACGGTGGTCCAGTTCAGAAGAGAGCCACAATATTAATTATTGGAGCTAAAGGCAATTCTCTTGGGCTTGCAGTCCCTTTGTAAGGAAGTGACCCATGATCACATTAGAGTTATGACTTATAATACCACCGCTGTAGCACATGTACGCAACACAGGAGGTTCTCACTCCCTCCCATGTAATGACATTACCAGACAAATATGGGAGTGGTGCCTCCCAAGAAACATATGGGTTTCTATAAGCCACATTCCAGTGGAAATCAATGTTATCGCTGCCCAAGCATCTAGGGTTTTTGATGATTCAACTGAATGGAAGCTTAATTTGGATGTTTTCAACAGGATAGTAAACATCCTGGGAACACCTACCATTGATATGTTTGCCTCACGGTTAAACCATCAACTGACACCCTTTGTCTCATGGCTTCCAGACCCACAAGCCATGGCAATTGATGCCTTCAATGATTGGACCAATCATTTTTTACACGCCTTTGCCCCCCTTTAGCATCCTACCACAGTTTTTGCAGAAACTTGAAACGGATCAAGCCCAAGTCATCTTGATTGCTCCCAATTGGCCAACACAGCCATGGTACCCCAAGCTAACAAGACTGTTGATTCGAAAGCCACTCCTCCTGCCAAGACACGCGAGCAAAGTCCATCTGCCATTCAACCCAGAACAGCGTCACCCCCAGGAGGTACAGCTTCGTCTGATGGCCTGCTTCTAATCCCTCCAGAGTAGAGGAATTTCACAAGCAACTCACGACACAATCCTCAACTCGTGGCGGACAGCAACCCAAAAACAATACTTGGTCTACCTTGAGAAGTGGAAGTCATTTGCGGATTATTAGGAGGGCTTTGGATCCCCTTCACCCGCCTGTAAAAGATGTGTTGGAGTTTCTCCAAGAACTCTATGAAAGGGGTTTAGGGTACAGTTGTCCAAATATTGCAAGAAGTGCCCTATCCTCCTTCATAGTTCTTGATGGGAATGTTACTGTTGGAAATCACCCACTCGTTCAAAGGTTCTTAAAAGGAGTTTTCCAAACAAGACCAGCTTTCCCTCGTTATACTTCCACCTAGTACACTTCAATAGTTCTTACTTACCTTAAGACACTTCATCCTCCTAAGGAGATCAGTGTTCAGAACCTTACCCATAAACTTGTTATGTTATGTGCCTTAGTTACAGGGCAGCTTTCTGAAACTCTTCATCTCAAGAATTTGGGGCAAGTGCGAAGGGACCCCGATACGTCCTACATTTTTTGTATTGATCAGATAGTCTAACAATCTGCCCATGGCAGAGAACAGCTTGTTTTACTTATATATACCTAGATTCGTTGCTGATAGTACGTGTGTTGCAACAGTTCTTGATGAATAGATTGATCGTACCTCCTCATTACTGGAAGAGGAGCAGCAACTATTTATTAGTTATGCTAAGCTACATCATGGGGTGTGCAGAGACACTATTTTGAGATGGATAAGGACTGTGACGCAAAAGGCTGGTGTAGATACCACCGTATTTAAACCGCACAGTACCCGAGTAGCGTCTAAAAGCAAGGCTCGTAGCTGTAATGTTTCATTGCCTGCTGTTATGAAAGCCGCCAGTTGGCAGTTGGAGCAGTGACTGCGTTTTCAACACTTTTTACAACCCAGTTCACCCCCAAAATTTATCTGACAGTTTTAGTCATGCTATTCTTTCTGCTGCTATGAAAACACATTGATTGTTAACCTGATTGTCAGGCAATTAATAATAATCAACTTTATTTTTCGAGGGTGGCACTTGACTGTATAAAATACTGATAAACTCGTGGCCCTCAAAACAAATTGAAAATGAACACAAATGCATATAAATAATGAAGTAATTAAAACTAGTGATTTAACAGTTAAAATATGAATCAGCTGATGAATTATCTAAAAATTAATAATAAAAAAAGAGAATAAAGTAGAATAGCCCAAGCTATAGTAAAGTGATGAATATGAAAATACTTATTTAAGAACTTCTTTAAAATTTCTAAACTAGAGCTACACTTAATTTCATTGGGAGGTGAATTCCAAAACCTAGTGGCTGATACTTGAAAAGTCCTAGCACCCTCTGATTTTCTTTTATACTTTGGACAAATTAAATTCAAAGACCCATATCTACTTTTTCTTTCAGTAGACCGTATGTCGATGTTTCGTTTGAATAATTCCAGCATATAATCGGGACACACCCCGTTCAAACGTTTATAAACTAATGCGCACTGATTAATCTTAGCTTCATGAAAAAAAGGTAGCCAATTAAGTTCTCCAAGCAGATCTACACTATTTTCTCTAGTATAAGCCTTGAGAATAACGCGTGCGGCCCGCTTCTGTAGCCTGAAAACCTTATTTAAATTATAAACAGATGTAGAAACCCACACACTAGAGCCATACATCATGGTTTGTTTTATCATGGCATTGTAATAAAGAATTCGTTGATCGAAAGGTAAATGAGGCCTGATAGATTATCAATATGCTCATTAAAATTATGCTCAGTGTGAATAATTACACCTAACAGTTTATGAGACTGGACTTCTTCGAGATCGACTAAGTTGACATGGATAGTGAGTGAGGTGCGGCTCATCTTCTTATTTATATGTAGACGTTTGCCAGCTACTAACATAGTTTTAGTTTTGGACTCTTTAAGTACCATTTTATTGTCTATGGTCCATTGTGCAACTTTCCAAACATCAGCTTGAAGAACTTGATTTAAGGCTCCAGGTGCTAATCTATAATCAACATTAACACTGATCATAGAATCATCTGCATATATGTCTGCTGCTGAATGTTCCAGTATCTTTGGTAGATCGTTTATAAATATACTCCCTTGAGGCTCTCCAAGGCTTGCATCTCTTAGAGTTGAATGACACCCACTTTAACCGGCCAGGAAAGACAAGGATACGTTCAATTAAAGGTATCTTAGCTTTGTCTTGTTTGTTTTATTTGACTTTTGGACTTTTTTAGTTCATGGGAGTTTCGACGACTCATCCTATTTTGCCAGGTGAATATTAATATATTCATTTGACACATACTACGTCTGAGCCGCCTATGGTATCGGGTGCGACGCTGTCATTTAGGTTATCCGTGCGAGGTAAATAAACCTTTGTCACGCCGCGGCCATTTTGTCTCAGGAGATTTAAAAAGGTTTGTTGATGTACCGCTAGCCTCGTTCTCTCTATGAGGCTAGCCGTGCATTTAAAAAAAAAAGCTTTTTAAATCTCCTGGGAAAAAATGGCCGCCGCGTGACAAAGGTCTTAACTGGTTGACATTTTCTTTACCTTGTATCTGAAGGGTTGTGGTCCCCGCGACTTAATCGCTTGTCGCTTAAGGTTAACATCATCAAGTATAAGACTTTCATCTTACCATGTTAATTATTCAAAAGTGATTTTCTTTGGAGAGTGCTAAAAGATGGATTGAAGTCGAATTTCCCACTCCAGAAACAAACAATCGACGAGCTTAACATGAGTATTTTCTCATCAGGATGGAACCGTTTCGTCCACATATCAATCGTCGCATTGATAACACAAAACCCAAAGTTTATATTAGCTTTCGGATAACTTTCAGAGCCTTCCTAGGTCTTCCCCTGCCTCAACTATTCGCTCACAAAGAAAGTGTCTTTTCCTTTAAACTCTTCAAACCATGTATTGATTTTTTTCTTTCATGTTCGAACTGATCACGACAGTGGGAAGCAATTCCTTAGACAGATGCAAAAAAATACTGTGGGGTAGGGAGATGATGGAGCGAAAACCACACGTATCGTTTTAAAGCATATTCAGTATTAAAAATATTCTTTATTGTCTGTTGTCTTTATAGTCTATATCTGTAGCTATCTATCTAAATGGGCAAATTTCTAAGTGAAAAGGAACAATGTAAACCGCTTCTAAAAGAATTGACAAATGCCCCACAATCGGGCAGAGGTTTTCTGACAAATTTCCCACCACCGGGACCGACGAGATGAAAGAATGCTCGAAAAATGCCCGGTGGGATGGGCACGCTTGGAATTGACTGAGCCATAACACTTTTTATTACGAGTGTTATAACGGGTTTTAAGTGCCTCGAAGGTGTAAAATGACGTAATGTTTAGTTCTAATTAGCTAATTAATTTAGGTTTCCTTTATTTTCACAAAGATTACAAGCCAACTCTCCTCCCGTAGACGGGCATTGCCCTTAGGATTACACTTATTCATGGTCCTAACATCATACAAACACAATAGTTTTAAGTTCTCATAAGCGGACATTCCAACTTAGCGGATCAGACTCTTATCCAGGCCGAATTACAAGAGGTTCGACAGGTGTTTTTCATGGGCAGAAAACAAATAGTAAAAAAAAAGAATTGACTTACCAGCATGAGTCATGGCGGTCAGTAAGAGGAGCCAGATCAACAAAAGTGAATTGACCATTGCAGCATCAGATCTAAAGTAAGAAAATGACATTTCATTTCACCTTGACTGTACAATCCGACCGCTGACCTCTCCGCTAGCAAACACCTTCATTAAGCGGACATCTAAGTGCACACTTGTCCTTGGTCCAGGGGTTTCCGAATACTAGGCGACGACGAGGTCACGAGGTTCTTCGATTCATGTATTTCTGGCCAACACTTTGCTTAAACAAGTAGTACCATCACAAGTTATTATAATGTTGCGAAGTGCTGGACCACTCAGGCATCTAAAATCGCAGAAAACGTCTGACCTGCATAGTTTCTTACGCAGTCGTTTTCTATGTTGTTACGCAACACTTCTTAGTTCTGGGCAAGATTAAAGTCCGTGAACTGCTCTTCCTCTCGTTTTATTGATTTGCTTTCCCGTTTTACGAAAATACAAAAATATTGACTAAACACCTTTTCGATCAAACCGTTCATTACAGTTTTACAAGTTTCCAAACAGCACTACCCATTTAAATTTAGGTTTCATTATGTGACGGCGCCAAATAATTTTTGCGCTTTAAGCAAACTAATTTAGTTTTTTCCCTTGATCTTTTTATGTTAAAGAAATATTAATGAAATATAAGTCGACCATTATCTTCACTGTCGTTTTTCACAGAGTTCACGTGAAACAAACAGAGAAAGCGGAAAAACTAAATTCGAGTCCTGTTTTATCGTTTTTGGTTTTTATGGAGAGAAAAAAAAACACAACAAAACGGCAAAACGGAAATCTAGCTATAGCTTTTTTTGGTAATTTTTCGCTTTCTGTTCGAAAACAAAAAGACGCAAAAAGTAGAAATAATGGAAATCTACTTCCTTTTTATCTTGTTAAGTTACGTTTTAACAAGCACAGACAAACGGGAGGACCAAAGGCGGCTTCCATTGCATAATTCTTTGTTTTATATACGAAAACAGAAAATTGGAAATCTACTTCTGTTGTATAGTATTTCACTTCATGTTCGAACGAAAGCAAAGCACTATGAAGTACGAAATCGAATTGGTGTTTTTTTTTCGTTTTTTTTTTTTTTTTATGTATGAATACATATGATGGCCACTGGAAAAACTGGACCTCTTAAAGAGATCATAAAATGTGTATAATTTGTCAATTTATAGATTTTTTTGTAAAGTGCAAATCCCCTCTTAGTAGTATACTATGTTGGAAGATAAGCCTTGTTAGTGCCTAGCAAGTGCCTAGGAAGTGCTTAGTCATTGCCTAATCCTGCATACTAATTAAGTACCTATTCAGTGTCTAGCTAGCTTGGTAAAATCGCGTTCCTCCATACTAGTAAGTGTCTTCCTCCGTATATACTAAATAGGCGTCTTTCTTATACAATAGGAACAATACGTTTGCCTAGGTTTGCCGGATAAGTAACTTATAAGCCCAGTTTGAACGTCTATTTAAAAATTAGGAATGCTGAAGAGAAGCGATCACCTAGCAACGCGAAAAACGGCTTATGTCTTCTATTTAGCGCTAAAAACCATATAAACAAAACATACACACAGATACAGAAAGTGGAGCGGAAGACTCTTCATTTCAATTTAGACTGACTATTAAGAGGCAGTGTCTGTAAAAGCGGTCCGGTACATTCGGGGTCGAAGTATAGTTTGCCTCAAACTTTGCCCAGTAAATCATCTTAGTTCATAAGTAAATGAAACGAGTTTGGTTTTGGGAAACTATATTTCAAAATACAGATTTTAGAGCACTCAACTGTCAAACTTCCGAATGCCCTAAATTTGCTTCTGGCGATGGCCGAAGCTCGCTTCTCCAAATCCACAAAAGGCGACAAAAAATGATTATTATTTCTAAGTCACGGTGTTTATCAACATCGGGAATAACATGTGAATTTTGAATTTTGTTGAACTGTGTCTACAGGAAAATTAATTTACTAGTACCTATTAGAGGCGATTTTGAGAGGGTAGAAAAGTACCCCATT
Organism: Porites australiensis; assembly: GCA_022179025.1. NCBI lineage: Eukaryota > Metazoa > Cnidaria > Anthozoa > Scleractinia > Poritidae > Porites > Porites australiensis. The sequence continues at coordinate 187,704 of BOPM01000570.1, read as the reverse complement.
TTCGCTGGCAATTATTTCATAAGTCCAGAGCTGCCTGCTCTGATTTTCTTTTTAAATCAACTTAGAAGATGCTAGAAAGTATAGAAATATAAAAACACTTTGCGCTTTTGATCTTCCTTTAACGCAGACGCTTTGATTTTTTGTTTTTTTTGAAGACACGACCGCAGTCAATTATGCAAATTAGCTTGCTCGAGAAATTCTATTAAAAAATGTTGTACCCTTGTCAATTTTTGGCTCATTCGTCGGAAATATTCCTAGGCTAAGCAGTTTAGAATTGTGCTATAACTATAATGAGGCTTTCTAAAAATACATATCGGTTTGATAGTACCCGCCTGACGCCGTTGTGAAACTTGCCAAAAAAAACCCCGGCTTCGCTGGCAAATGTTTTGATATTTCAGTCCTAAATGCTCTAATTGTCGGGTTAAAAGCAGCTAAGGAGGTACTTGTAAGGATAAAAATGTAGAAATATTCGGTTTCTTTAATCTTCCTCAAACATAGAGGATTGCGAACATGACCAGCGTCTTGTTGACAACAAACTGAAACAGACAAAAATCCTCTCTTTTGTCGTGTATTTCAAACACATGTTACCCTTAGATTAAAAAAAAAAAAACAGAACTTTTTAAACCTCAAAAAGTAGTAAAAAAAGCGATACATATTTCTTAGTTCGGTTAGTTTGAAGATACCATTAATAACAAGATATTTGGGAGAGTCTTTTTTTGTGTGTCACGCGACGATCGTCTTCTAACTGGTACACTTAATGTCAGTCAGGTATTTCACATTTCTGTTTTCACTATTTAGCTTCAAGGAGTTTGCTTACATGCAAATGTAATGGATAATGGGTAATGGAGTTTTGAATCTGAGTTTGTCAAGAATCATGTAGTATCGAAGATCAAGTATATCATACCAAGAAGGTTTTGTCATGTTGTTTTTGCAAACAGTTCTCAACTATCAGGATTTTATGTATCCAAATATTTCACCTTGCCCTTCTTTGTTACTTTTGAAGACTGCTTCGTTTTCTGCATCGTTGAAATTGTCCCTGCTTACTCAAAAGGAGTAAAGATCCTGACCGGAGGGGTGTGGTCCGGACAGAATTTGCAAACGTGCTGAAACTGGATTTTACGGCACATCGCGGATAACATTATAAGTCTATCCTTTTATGTTCCTGTATCCATCCCTGCTTTCCTGTTAACTGTCTCATTCTGACTTCATGTCATATCTGTTCCGACATCATTTTACCGTACTTTACGAGTTCTCCGAAAGCTGAACCTGTCTCATTTAAAATTAGTTCTAGCGTACAACTATCCCAAAATTGAAGGTAAGGCTGATCGGGCAGCTATAAGTGTTGGTAATTTATTTGCCCCAATATTCTGACTAGACAAAACTAGCCTTCATCAGGGGCTAGAAAAGCTAATCTCCTGATGAAGACTAGTTTTGTCTAGTTGAAATATTGGGCAAATAAATTACCAACACTTATTTGCCCGATCAGCCTTGCCTTCACCTTTTTGCTGATCTTGATCTACACCAACATCCGGCTTTTCCTCGCTGCTGCTTGTCCAATTAGTCCTTGCAATAATTGTTCACTTATTACCAGAAATACCGTCATATATTCATTATACACAAGGTAAGTGCTAACTGAAATTACAGTTATGGCTTAATGTTAACACGAAATGACATTTAACCGGTCAGAAGCACAAGCTATGATTTTCGCTTGTGACTTCACAGAATGACCCAGGAAAAACCGTGAGACCAATCATAAGCTCCTGGTGGGGAGAACCGCTCCCATATGAAACTCGCGGGCGTTCTCTTTGTATCGTTTGGAGATAGGGGCTGGAGAGTTTGGTTTCAGTTACATTTAGGGTGTTCCTGCTAATACCAGATGTCGTTATACATGTACTGTGTTGCGGTATAATCTTCTTTTGAGGTCAAGTATAGCGATATCCGCACTAAGAGGGTTTAATTCTCAGCCTCATTCCCAGAGTAATTCGCTTTGTT
>BOPM01000570.1:174918-185500 GCA_022179025.1 Porites australiensis | reverse complement strand
AAATCTCGAATTTAGAGTGAAATACAAAAACATAATACCAGAATATTAAATTTTTAGTTTTAAGCTGGTTAATGATTTACAAAAAAGTTTACTTGTAATGGAAAGTTTAATTACTTTGCAAATATAATGCATGCAAGCGGTTTATGACGTATGAAGAGTAGTAGCATACGTATCATCTTATAATCTGATGAAGCTTAATGAGCTGATTCCAGCTGACAATCATCAATGAAAGGCTAGGATGTAGCCAGAATCGACAATCTTTTAAATACTCCACATACTGATTGCAGTCCATATTTCTTATAAATAATTCGTATGTGTAATCAAATGGTGACGAGTGAAATTAGGGAATAATTTCACGCGCGTTTTGTCCAAATCCTTATAATTAGGATTTGGACAAAACGCAAGTTAAATTATTCCCTAATTACACGAGTATACCATTTGATTACCTGTTAATATCATGGGTGACGAATTACGTTAGCAATCTTGGATTTTTGACATGTTTATTCCGGATCGTATCGATCGAGAACTCCACTCTCTCAAGTGTTTAGACCTTAAACTTGGCTTATAAAGTTCAGAATTTTTCAGACTTTTTCGGCAAAATACCTGTTAGAATCCTTCTTGATGTTCTCTTGTGTGTTCAGGTTTTCTAAAGCGTCTTTTTGTGCCCTGACATCTTCATTCACGGCATTTTAAAACTTCGTCGCCATCTTGACACTGAGACGTACGGAAGGTTGCCATAGCAATTTTGTAATTTCACATGTGAAATTACAAATTAACGCTGAAATTTCGCGCCAAAATGAAGGAATAAATTGGTCACCTATGATATTATTATTATAATAAACATTTACCTCGTACTGGAAGATCTGTACATTGGTTCAACGTGACATCCTGTGTGGTTTACACTGTAGTCAGACTGGCAACCATAACCCAGGCATGATTCATAAAGACTTGTTACATTTAGCCTTTATCTGAATAAAGGATTGCTTAAGGTACAATTTCAGCATCGATAGCCAACTTCCTTCGCCATCTTTGAAATTACCCAGAAGATACTAAGAAAATCGTGTCTTCCAAGGGCCCTCTCACTCAGCCTATTGTCCTTGATATGCATTCTGGGTAATTTTCAAGATGGACGGGAAAACCTCTGAAGAAAACGAGGAGAATTCGTGCAAAACTTTTAACGCCTGAGCCGGTGATCATTTTGTAAAAATGCGAAGCAGGAAAGATTCATCAGTGACAACTCTTAACAGTTTTAAAGACAAAGCCGATTGTGGAGAGTGTTTTCTTGTTAATCAAGTTAAATAAGGTATAGTCCTCTGCACAACTATGAACACTTTCTGACACTTTGTAAAAAATAAGTAAGCCTGAACAGAAAATATGGGCATTTATTTTTTGCTGTTTTGCTAGACGGAAAATGATAAAGAGTTTACTATCAAGTTAACTTGATCCTCCTTTCTTTTGTCGAAATCAAGGTGTCTCTCACAGGATTGTCCAAGTTTAAGGAGGGAGTTTCTAAAATACGGGAAATGCTGTCTTTGCGAAAAGGCATCAGCCTTCATTTGCAAGAAATTAAAATAGATTATCCGAGGAAACGAAATGGCAATCATTTCTGGCAGTGAAAACAAGCAATTGAGCTGGATTCCAAGGGAAACCATCAGTGAAGTGGAGAGAATGGATCAAATGGAAGACTTAAAGATAAGACTTATAATTTTCAAGGAAAAAGGAATTTCATTTCATTTTAGTGAAATTGATTGTGTCATAAAAATTTCTTCAGCTGTGTTGAACATTGACAGAGACTGCAAAAACATTTTTTTTCAATTCTGGAGTTAGTGATAACAATTGATGACATGTCATGTGATACATATTATGCTCACCTTCCTATTAAAACATAGTGTTATTGATTTAAAAAAATACATAAAATAAAATGTCCTACCTGCGCTTATATTACAGCTACATTTTTTTTATCAATTCATGATTGTTTTGTTTTCATTTTTTTCTTCACTACTGGTAATTTATTATTCTGCCAAATAATTATATAGCTTTAATAAATAATATAATGATGATGATGACGATGATTATTATCATGATACAGCCACCAAATGGTATAGTTTGGTGTCTAAATGCTATATAATTAATAAAGAACGGGACTCCATGTCACTAGCATATCCATACTTAGGCTTGTCCAATTAGGAAAATAATTCAATTAATAAATTTAAACAAGATTTGGCTTCATTCAACTTTGGAGCTCATCTGAAATTTTGTGTTTAATTTTTTCGTAATTGGAGAACATGGAGCCTACCATATATATGACATACAAAGATTGCAAGGCATCTTTATATGTATATTACTAAAGCATATTATACGTTTTAACCCTTATAACCTCAACATAAGGTGGATCATTTTCCCCTAACTCGCCTTAACTCGCCTTAACTCGCACGAACTCGCAACTGATAGGCGAGCTCAATTTTCCCTTATCTCGCCTTAACTCGCCTAAACTCGCATTAGCTCACACAATCTCGCAGCGAGTTAAGGTCCCAGAGTAGGCCTTTTTGAGACACTCATCTTTACTACTGAAATTGAGAAGAATATATTTGGGACTCACTTTTGCTCTTTTCCGCACTTGGTGAAAGCGGCATTGGACGTCGCCTCCTTGATCAAAATTTCGTTTTATTGCAGGTAATATATTTGCACAAAACTCAGTCTACACCTTATGTCTCTTGAGACAAAAACAAACCCCCCGGCCAAATCTCAAGAAGTTCTTGTCGTTGTTGTTGTTGTTGTTTGTTTGTTTGTTTTTTACCTTATAGGGTTCAGAGTAGCTTGTATGGATGCACGAAATGAAACTTATTTTAAAATACAGGGACTTGCGCGAAAAAATTAATATATGAAATAACTTATTTCCAAGACCAAGGTTGACCTCATAACCTTCAAGAAGTCACGATGCTTTGATGGACATGATAACGTCCCATTTATGGTATCTCTCAGCATATATCCATGTTGGACGAATGCTTTACATCATGTATTAAATTTAACTCATCATATCCTGATAAGCGACAAAGTCAAATGGTAAAGGTCTAAACACTAGTAAACAGACAACAAGTTTTCTTATTGCGTGTCTGAGTGCGTTCATGGATGGTATACCCTAGAAATTACGACCGATCGCACTTCAAAAACTGTATATGTCACCCTTCGAAATCACATTAAACAATGCAACAACGAAATTTCTATATTCTTGGCAATATTTCCAACAAATAAGGAAAAAACAAGGTGACAATATTTTTTCGTGGAATCACTTGATCAAGCTACTTTGCATATTAATTGACGGCGGTCGTGTCTTCAAAAACACGAAAAGTTCAAAGTGCCTGCGTTAAAGGAAGATCAAAAGCGCAAAGTGTTTTTATATTTCTATACTTTCTAGCATCTTCTTAGTTGATTTAAATAGAAAATCAGAGCAGGCAGGTCTGGACTTAACGAAATAATTGCCAGCGAAGATAAGGTACTTTGCTGCGCTTTCAAAATCGCCTCTAATAGGTACTAGTAAATTAATTTTCCTGTAGACACAATTCAACTAAATTCAAAATTCACATGCTATTCCCACTGTTGATAAACACCGTAACCTAGAAATAATAATCATTTTTTTCTCGCTTTCTGTGGATTTGGAGAAGCGAGTTTAGTAATTTGTCCAATTTTTGGCCTTCGCTGGACGCAAATTTAGGGCATTCGCAGTTTGACAGGTCAGAGCGCTCTAAAATCTGTATTTTGAAGTAATTCCGAAAACGAAAGTCGTTTCATTTACTTATGAACTAAGATGATTTGCCTGAAAAAGTTTAAGGGCAAACTGTTTTTCGACCCCGAATGCACCGGACCGCTTTTACAGACACTGCCTCTTAAAAAACCGTTTTTTCCATTCTATCTCGAGGAACTGACTAATTATAGAAGTCTCAGCGCTTGGTGAGCTTTAATTGCCTTCTTTACGCGCCGTTAGTCAGTTAATTATGCGAGTTAACAAGCTCACCGTTGCATACAAACTAGCTCAGCTCTGCAGTAAAAAAACCCAAGGTAAAACCTTCAAACACAAAACAATAAATAACTTAAGAAGGATTAATTGAAACACGAGAGTAATAAATGCTCGCAATAAAACCAGACACGTTTCTTAAGACACATGAAATCAACTTTATGATTCAGTGATTTAAAAGGAACCTATTAAAACAGTCAAAGAAGGCAAGCTTAATCTTGTTTACACTACACACAATGTTTTACTAACCACTCTCCCTTTTCATTTTTTATTTTCCTCCACCTCCTCAATTTTATTTTTTTCCCTCCTCAATTTGTTTTATTCCCTCCTCCTCCTCAATTTTATTATTTTCACTCGTCATTCTTGAAATCCCTCCTCCTCAGTTTTATTATTCCCCTCCTCATTCTTTTTTTTATTTTCCTCCTCCTCCACAATTTCATTATTTTTCCTTCCTCAATCTTGAATTCCCTACTCCTCCTCATCTTATATATATATTTTTCTCTCCACCACCACTATAACCCTATCGACCCTACACTCAACATTTTTTAACACAGCTTCGTAAATAAGTATCAAGGAAGGCCACAGTTGCTTGACACTTTTAAACCCTCTTACGCATTAAGCAAGGTGAAAAACGAAAACGATGCCACCCGAAATCGGATTACCGAATTTTGACAAGAGACGCTTTCTCAACCAAAAACCCAATAAACAAACCAGCCATGAATAACAGAAGACTCTTGATAGCAGCTGTATTTGATTTTGTACATCCAGTGGAAAAAGACAGTTAAAAAACATCACCAGTTAACACAAAACTCTTTCAGCTTCAGCTGTCAAAGTAAACAACTTTCAAGACTCTGCATAAATTTTTCGCGTGAACTCACCTGTCAAATTTTGACCAATCAGAGCATAAAAATTGGACGTAGAGCGTGATCAACGCGTGACCATGGTAAGAAAAGGTCTTCCCCGCCTGTATTTTTAAGAAACTAGCTGAATTTTCGCGTCCGAGGTCAGTTTGAAATCAAAATCTTAACAGTGCGGAGCCATAGTGACATAAACACGACATATTCCATATGAATCATCGGAAAAAATAAACTTGAGCCTGCGATCCTTTGAAACTGGTAATTTGTCAGCGGATAACTTCAAAAAATACTCGACCTGGGTGGACACTTGAGCCCGCGGTACGGTCAGGCGATACTGGTCAGCGGATACCCTGTTTTGACAGCTGTCAATTGATCACAACATTGATGTGCAATTAGTTTTCTCTTGGGCTCCCAAACTAGCTAGAAAGTGTCAGAGTAAACATTAGTTTCCCTCTGGTGCGGACGGACGCTCGGTCGCTCGGTGTAAGGTCACGTGATTACCAAATTTTCCGGCATGGGTAGATTTACTTAGCTATGGGACTCCGCCCACGCGGGGCGCTTCGCGCTCCGCTACTAGGTAGAGCTGGCAAAAATAGACTGCACTTTAGGCGGCGCACCCATGAGTGTAGTGTAACCCATTGATTCTCTAGGTAGAGCTAACATAAAAAGGCTCCACTCTAGGTGGCGCACCTATGAGTGCAGTGTAACCTAGTGTTCTTCTGGCAGAGCTTACAAGGGTAGAATGTACAGGTGTTCATCAGAGACCAACACCTTTTCGATAAAACTTTGTGATGCTACAATATGCATGGCACTTCGACTATTTCTCTATCGATAGATATATTGTTATAACGCACAATTGATAGCCAGGGAAATTCGTATTGTCTAAGGCAGGCAGAATTTGTTCTCAAGTAGTAAGCTTGGACCAGGCTCCATGGTGGAGAACAGGAGAATTTTAAAATAAAGGGAGCGGGAAAAAAATGGAGAGTTAAGCTACTGGGGAGAAGGGAGAAGGCGGCCGGCGGCGCGAAGCCCAGAGACATCTACCATTAACTACACTAATTTGCAAATGGCCTTTAACGTGGACTAGAATAGAAAAGGATCATCATTTGTACGGGGATTTGCTGTAATTGGCCCAACTCTTTTCCCGATCCCATGCACACAAGAATCATTACAACTATACTACCGACAGTTTCCTGTCTGCATTTTTATTTTTGGGTAAATGGAACTGGAAGCTCCCTATTTCTGAAGCCTACCACAGACGCCAACAGCTGCGCATAATTTTTCTTTCTTAAACCTTCAAACAACGATAACAAAAACAGTAACGGCAAATAGCAGCACCTAAAATCACAGTGGTGGTTAATTTTAATAAACTGATTGACATCCGTCTTCAAATGTACAAAAAATGAATGGGGGCTCCTCGCACAAACAAAACTGTAACTGTAATAGGGACAATGTATTCAGATTTATTTAGACCTAAAAAGTCACGTATTCTGCAGGAGCTTTAACTACCTGTGACTAACCATTCTTCGGTCGGCTCTCGGCTGTCCTGGTTCTTGCACCATATTTAATTGGGGTGGTGATACAATGAGTGCAAAACCGCTGCTGATGTATATATCGATGTAGTTAACCATTGCAACTTAGAATATTAATTCCAATGCTTAAATCACTGACTGATTAATCTAGGAGACTCCGGAGTTTCTTATACATACGATGCGAATCGTGTTTAGATTCACCGGTACATTCGTTACAACGACAAGGAAATGCGACTTGTGAGACTAACTTAGAAGGACTTCAACTTCTTGTGGGATTTCGATGTCAATGTCAGCTTTCACAAATGTGTTAGCGTTGCATTTTAAGGTTAAATTTGACCAGCAATTTGTGCAGCGAGTTCCATGGTCACGATTGACTTTAAACTTGCAGATATAAAACTAGAGAGCTGTGAGACTTATTTGCCGAAGTTAGAGAAAAATCTGTCTTAGGGCTTTGAAATTATTGACATTTTTTGTAAAAATGCGGTTTTAAACATATGCCGATCTCTCAAACGTTTTTATACCTAGAAAAAAATAAATAGCATTTTCTTAAAGTTCGACCATTCTTTATTAAGGATGCCAAAACTCATAGAAATCGGTTGAATCATTTCTGCTGAAAAACTCGATTCAAAAACATAACCAACGCGCAAATAAATAGGTTCGGGGTACCTTAATAAGTGAGTAGGAATTAAGAGCATTCGTTACGATCGATGTTTTTATTGCGGATAGTAGTCCAGGGCGTAACGGTCTTCGTAATGCTAGTAACGTTTTACTCTAGTGAAGTTGTATCAGAAAAGAATAAGTCATAGTGTTCACATGGTAAGACTTTCAAAAAAGTTCTAAGCATCTGGCATTGTCCTGCCCGGCTTGAAACCATTGTATCTCTTGTAAATAAGTTTTTTGCTTTTTCAAAATTAAAACTATTTTGTTATTGAAATAATCTCTCATAAATGCGCAACAATGTTTGGATAATTAGTCTCAGCTATTTTTTAACTTCAAGGGAGCAAAAACTAGAAAAAATTTCACCCTTATGAGCCTTAATTATTCGTCATTCGCGTGCTTGGTCGTGTAATAATAATAATAATAATAATAGTCTTTATTAAAAACCAATAATGCATCAACCGTGCCTTATTTACAATGAATATAAAACATGAAACAAATTAAGATAAAAAAAATACAACTAGCTACTAATGGCAGACAATGCTAAAAAGACATCTGTTTACAAAAGTGGATTTAAAACGTGAGGTACGAACTCTAGGTAATATGTAATCATGGCCCCTGCTGCGTAAGTGCCTGGTACGTCTCGGCGGTAAGAGATCATCAAGTGCAGTGGTATTTGATGTGATCTTGTTCCATAATTTGCTGTGTCTGGTGGTTAAAATATCACAAATACTATATTTCTTCAACCCAAGGTGTATCGCTTGCCAAGCTCCGAAATACCAGAAAGAATCGCGAAATTTCGTGGGTGCGAATTTCCTCTCCGACAAAAATTCGGCGAAACGAAATTTCGCTTTAGTGGATGCGAAATTTCGCCAAGATAACAGCGAAATTTCGTTTGACTCAACCAAAATTCGCGAGCGCTTTGACGAAATTTCGTGGCAAAATTTCGTCGAATTTTCGCGAGAACAACGAACGAAAAACACCGAATTTCGTTAGCATTTCTTTTGCACAGTACTGTAAGCCTTTAGTTAGAGAAATAGGGGAATCGCGGTTGAACACAACCTGGATCAGCGTAATAAAAGCGCGATGCCTCCTTGTTTGACGCTTTTTTTTTCTTCCAATCTCCGTCAATGGGGAAATCGTACCTCTCCTTGTGCTCAAGAACTAAGTCATGAGGTATGATTCTTTGCCTAGGACAGAAGGGGTTGTTGCAACCCTTGCTAATTTTCGCCTCTTTCGGTAGAATACGAAGAACAAACCGGTTGTCATTGCCATAAATCTCACTGTACCATCGAGTTTGCGGTTGGCTGGTGCTCTGAGCCTCATCATCAGGAGTAGCAGTTTATTTCTCGCCTGCAGAGATGGGGCGGTATCGATATTTATTGGTTGAGCCCTTCTTCCCTGTCACCCTTTTGTCTACGTTAGCCTCTGCTAGGGCACTTTGCGAGCACGTACGTCGATCACTGGTCTTACCAATAAACTTCAAGTGTTCGTCAAGCATTCCAACTTTCTCTGCCACCGCAATGGAATGTGTTTTTGTTTGAATGTTTGCGTAAAAGCCTTAAAATGGTGAAGGATAGTAGTGGCCTCGTCCGTCCACGAAAGCGAGAAGAAAGGAACATTCGGCTGCGTTTATTTCTAATTGATAGTACACGTGTTTCAAATTGGTCACGTTTCACCGACAAGCGCTGGCTGTTACTGCTGTGATTCCTTATATTGTTTAGCTCCAATTGGCCCCACCCAAGCACTACGGCGTCTTTGATGTTTTTGACGATTTTCAAAGTTTTTTCCAACCTGAAAACTTGGGGTTGCACTTAGCAATGTCCACCGATGACAGATTTCTACCGCAAGGTAGTGCGACCCATACCTTAGTCAGGGCCGCGGAAATGCATTTGCAACACCTTGCAGTTCTACCTGAATAGTTTTGAACTGCATTCTATTCATTATCGCGCTTGATTCCTGCTGTATTAGCATTGGTGACTTGACAAGGGACTGTCTCGTGTTTTTAAAGGACAGACAGGTTTCGAGACTTGGGTGGTTCGTTTCCGAGTTTTGGGCGCTTCCTTTTCGAGTCTTGGGTGCTTCGTTTTCGAGATTTAGGTGCTTCGTTTTCGAGTCTTGGGTGTTTCGTTTTCGAGACTTAGGTGCTTCGTTTTCGAACTACCCGTATTTCTGCAGTATTTGACTGTGATATATCCCACACAACAGATTAGACTTCTCTTTCGATCACTCCGTACTTTCACGTTTAATGGTTAATTCAAAGGGGGGAAATTTCAGAATTTTAATACTATTTAGCGGTATGAAATCAACAAGCGAAGTTGGTGTTGTCAAAAGTAAAGCCATGTTAGGCACTTTCCCTTCAGTTTTGGAAAATTTGCTTTTCCGGTTTACTTCGATGTTCTATGACGATTATTTAATCTCAACGATTTAGAGATCGAGGCGGTGGATAGTCAAATATTATTTGGTAAAACTTCGTGAAAGATTAATTATTCTTGTCCTTTCAACCTTGTTTTCAGATTTTTCGTGAACATGTAGAAGTATTTCCCAACAAAACTAACTAGTAAAAGCATTGTTTTGGAACACTCTTTCATTCTTCCATCGTTGATTTCGCATCCAACGGGGGTAACACAGATGAAACTGAGTTTTAATAACCATGCTCTGTAAGCTCTCAGATTCATTTTACAAGAACCCTCACAATTTGGAAGATGAATTTACCTGATAATTTGTCTAAGTATGCTGATTTGTATCTATATACAAAACTGGCACAATTAACAATTTTAATCTTATGCCTTAAATCACTACATAATTTACTGAGACATAAATGAAATTGAAGTCATATATTAGACATATCGATGTGCATTCTTTTCCCCGCCCTGCTATAAAATAAGATAATTGTGATTAATTGCATAACATATGATCGTTACTGCATGGTGTGCAAAAGAATTCTAGCCCTTTTTCAACTTTGCACTTGCTGGACTGCCATTCCAGTTTGAAGTACAGACAACAGACATGAAATGCCTGAATTTTATTCCTTGCACTGGGATCCACATAAAAAGAAGCTCCAACACATGGAATATATATTTGTCCACTCCATTCTTATCCAAAAGATTTCTTTCATTTTTGAGTATAAATGCACATCCATGTTATGTTGTAACTGCTGAATATCTAAAGCAGTACTGCGAGTTGTGGGCAACAACAAAATGCTATGGAAAGCCAAATGGTGCAAAATTCAAGAATTCAAATTTGATCACATTCAAGGATAACGATCACATTCAACGATCACATTCGCATTCAAGACGTGAAAATTAATCAACAGGCATCTCGATCATATTCAAGGTCATCACATTCAACATGAACATTCCAGACATTCTCATTCAACACATCGAAAATTAATCAAGTTCAACAAGCATCTCGATCACATTCAAAGTCACGCATTATATTCAACAAACTATGGAAGCCAAATGCTGCAGAATTTAAGAATTCAAATTTGATCACATTCAACAGTTCGGGAGTATGCCAGTTTT
>BOPM01000570.1:117824-128229 GCA_022179025.1 Porites australiensis | reverse complement strand
CATCTTGTAATTTTATGGGTTAGTTGATTCCAGGCGTTAACGATAGTAAAAAACACATAATTTACTTCAGGTCATACTTCTTGTCGCTTGGTGATCACTATTTCAAGCGCAGGCAGGCATATGCTCAAGTTTCTAAAAAAAAAAGAACGGCCCTGCAGATTGTATTATTGTAGTGTCTTTGTATATGCCCTGATATAGGCCCTGGAGCCTACAGTGGCACATTGGAACCTTCAGATAAGAGGGGTGGGGCAGGGGGGGAGGATTCTCACCAGACCTTAAGGGGACAGGGAGGAACCACTCATCTAGACCTTAAGGTATGGAGGAGCGCAATCCAGAAAAGAATTTTCTTGGCACTGTTGTCCTCGGTTTGATCTAGAAATATGGAGGGCACTAGATCCACTGCTTCCAGCCCACCCATGTTCACCTGCTATCTTTTTACATTTACTAGAAACTCTAGTATCAATCCAAATTATTTATCCTTTAGAAATATTAGGATTTTTGCACAGATGTTTATAGTTATTTTTCTCCACTTGTTTTTTGTTTTGTTTTATTCAAATCCCAGGAGGCTCATTGTCACCAAAACTCTCTGCCTTCTATACCCTATCCCACACTGAACTGTCTGACAACAGTCCTCAGCCAAGTGGTACCATCATAGTGTGGAAAAGTGTGGAAATAGATCCTGTTTATCCTGGGATGAATTTTTTTTCTTCCCCCTTCCTCCACTCAGGGGGAGGGGGGGGGGGGAGGTGTTTTCCTTCTCCTCCCTGTGACCTATTTCCTTGATTGCCTTCTGAGACCGTCAGCATTAAGCTGGTTATGGGGCACTTTCTGTTTTTCACTTAATATGGTGAGCTTATAAATTTAAAATGGAATAAAAATGATCATGCAGGCATTTCTATGTTGCAGTTGTAACAGGACAGGAGGAGTTGGAGGTCCGGGGGGTGTTGCAGACAAATGCTTGTGAGCCGAACAGAGAAACCAGTTGGAGAAAGAAATGAAGAAATGAAGAAAGTTGGAGAAGGCTTCAAGAGAAAAAGCAAATAAAATGAAAAGAAAACAGAAAAGAAAAAAAGGAAAAAGAAAACAGGAAAAAAAAAACATTTTCATTGAGGCCAAGCAGTTGGCTGCTCAGTTGCATGTCTGGGTAGCTTGACCATTTGGTTAATGAAATTCTCAAAACCATAAACAAACCACTCTAAGAATTTGATAAAATGTGTAAATAAATTGTTTATTACTTTTATAAAAATAAAGTCATTCAAATGTTTACAATTCTACAACCATTTTTTCATTTCTTCCTTTTCCCATAATTCTTTCCTCTCTTTTACTTTCCTCTTACTCTTTCTCCACTTCCACAATGTGCTTTTATGTACCCTCTATACCTGGGTTGGAAAGTCACCTGAAAATTAGTCACCTGAAATTAGCCATGCATTAAATAAAGCCTCCATTATAATCAGTCTTTCAGGAAATAAAGCTACTACTTTGGCAGTAATAATTCCAAAAAGCACTGTGTTCCACGATACAGTGCCTTGATTCAGCAAATAAGCCTTGACCCTTTTGTTTTAGATGAGAGTTTTCAACAGTTATTTTGAAAAGATGTTAAAAGTTAAAGATTTTTTTTTTAGTAGCACAGAAAGGCCCCCAGTTCAGTGCATTACAAATAATTATCACCTACAAAGTTGTCTATCATCTAAATTAAAAAAGAAAAACCAAATCGTTTCTTTGTGGTACCAGCTTAATATCAAAATAAATAACTAAAATACTGATAAATGAATAATAATTATTGAAGTAGAGTATCCAGGCCGTTTTAGCTTAACAAAACAAAAAGCACAAGGTAAGTCATTCTGATTTCTATTTTTGTCAAAAAATGGAATGTAGGACACATTTTGTTTATTGTCATACATTCTCTTATAAATTCAAAGTCCAACAAACTCCTTCAGAGTTTGGGCTTCCTGTGGATGGGGCAACATTTCACGACAGGATGGACTACAATGGGGCTACCTTTTCAACACCTTCAATGTAACTGGAAATTACAAAGGTTCACACAGCAGATTCAGGAATACAAAATGACTAACTTGGAATCACATAGACAAGTTTACATTTGCCAAAAGTAGCCAACATTGGGCCTTTTGGTCATAGAAAAGACTATAAAAGGATTTGGGTTCTGGTTGGCTAATCGTGCCAGATACCCAGCACACCAAAAGGTTGACCCAAGTATCCCACAGGTTGTGAGGGTCACTTTGGTTTTTATAATCTCATAAAGTATCCATTCTTGCCGCACTAAACTAAACAACAACTTACTACTTAAAAATGAAAAAAAAAATCAACCATAATATATAAGAAAACAGAAATAGTTTATGTTGAGCCATAAATTGAACAACTGTCTGCTATCCCTGGGGGGGGGGGGAGTACTCCCTTATATGGCCTACACAGGGATGTGCTGCTGGACAGCGTATGGTTTTCGTCCTCTCTGTCCTAAACAGGGTATATAGTTTGGCACAAGTCTGTCATACTGTCAAAAATAGGGTATACAATTTCCTCCCCGTCTAATTATAAACAGGGTGTTTCATGCATGATCGATTTCATCTTAGTGCAAACGTTTGCTGATATTTAGTACGTCATCACCCAAAGCATTTACTGGAATATATAAAATTTATTCCAGTAAAATTTAAAATTTATGCTATTGTTCTTGGCACCTTTGTCTAGCTAAGGTAAGTACAAGTTGACAGGTGTGCTTGACAACCTTGTCCCCATCTGAGGGAGTTGTTGTCCTATCAGGGTTCTAAAGTTGAGGCTGTTATCCTAAACCAAAATAATATTGGTCGAGTACCCCCAAGGCCCCCACCCCCCCCCCGCCCCCCGGCCTGCTATCCTATAAGCAAGCTTCGAACTAACTGAGCCATAATTACACAATAATTGACTGTATTTGTACCCTCTTTGTAAACGTAACAATCATGTTTATATTGGGAAGTTCAGTAATAATAATCCAGATGGCCAAAACGTCCATATTTGGGCCATTCTTATTCTGAAGTATCCACCTTATTCTGAGCTATCCAAACAGATACTTTGCTATGAATAAGCTTTACACGGCAGTCGTGGTACTGTAATTAAACAGACATTGTTTGCTCCTTGCACTAAATTCTTACAAAAAGTACGTGAAAAACAACTAACCTCTATGTAGGCTTTGATCCATATTTTGGAGTAACCATCATTCTCATCTTGGCCATTTTCAGTCTCTTTGAACACAACAAGGTCGTAAAGAGTCGGAGCGATTTGCCGAAAAATAATTTTATTCAGTTCCAGTCTCCGAGCGGATACCTGATTTTGGAGTATCCATTCTAGTCACGACCGTGTAGGATTATGTCTGACCTAAACGTCCAGTTGACGTTAAGCGGGGGGAAAGTGAATATGTCGACGGCCCCTAAATTGACACTGCACTTGACCTTCTGCGCGTCGGTTTGCACTTATTCCATTCATACGTTCAAATAATAATAAAGTTTGTGTTACCCGCGGTTGCGTGACGGTTTCAACATTTTATGCAAAAACATCGAAAATGAACTGCGCGTTTACCTCTCTCGGCGGCTTGCTTTTTAATTGCCCAAGCTGGAATTTTTATATGTTGTATTATAATAATTCTTCTAAAATCCCATGTACCAAGCCGTGATTTTTCCTTCAAAGTTTCGCAAACTTTGCAACTTTGATTGTGATTTTCGAAAATGTTTCAGCAAAGGGTTTTTTCTGACTGAATATCAAGAATTTCGAGATTTCCGTTTTGACGGCACATTCTCGTTATTTACAGACAGCCGCTCTTAAACACGATAGTCTTTTGTGTTTAATTTGTGCGGTCATGATCATGTCTGCTAGCAGGAAGGATTTTGTAAGACGGGAAAATTTAATTGGACAATAGCCGAACTCATATTAGAGACGGAAAACCGTCTTAGACAGGAAACTCGTCCACAGGCGCAAAATACTCGTCTGATATGAATCCACTTATGGACGTGTTTGCCGTCACAAATTTATCCGTCTATTTACTGTCAAAACCGACGGAAAAATAAGACGGGAAATAAGTCTTAGACGAAAAATCGTCTTGAATTCACATTAGATGCGAAAATCGAGACAAAGTTTTGCACTTTTACTCAAGGAGAAGACTGGAACTAGAAAGCCAGCAACTGTTTCTGGGTAAAAATGGCGTCCAGGAAGTTAAGGTCACGAGAGGTAGACTAAGAGAAGGACGGTGGGAGAAGCGAACGCATCAGCTGAACTCATAGGCTCATGGGCGGATTAAGGGGTCGGCCAAGTGCACCGCAACCACCTTCCCTTCTGTGATTTTTTTTTATGAATTCTAATAAAATAAATAGTATTTGTTTTGCTTACAAGTGTCCCGACCACTCCTTCCTCAATTTCTTGGATCCACCCTTGTAATTGCTTAACGCTGATGTTCATTGTAGTAATTTAGATCGCTTTTGACTGTATAAGCTGGAGAATCACGCGTTGAAAGAGCAGGGATCGGTCGGGACTTTAAGATGGTTTACTGTCCTTAAATTTGTATCAATCGGTATTTTCTCCGTATGAATTCCGTCTGTGACGAGTTTCCCGTCTTCTAATATGAATTCGGCCAATGTTCGTTGACCGACTGTTATTTACAGCTCTGACTGCTCGAAAAAGGAAGAGAGTTTTTTTAAAATACGCTTTGGAACGTGAATTTCACGACGATAACGAATATATCATGCGACGGTGACTGCTGATTTCTTTCAGAAAAACGGTTTCTAAATTTGTGCCAAAGAAAAGTAATACAACTATAAAACGCTTTCGGAAACCAAGTTGTGTTTTAACCAAGAAAATATCGTACATGCGTGACTTTTCAATGATGAAAGATAAAGGTATACGACAATTGAAGAAACCTCTAATCCTTACTTTCCCGCTGCTGTCATTAATTATTATCTCAGAGTGATTTTCGTTTCGAACGTGATCAAAACAGCAAGGCGTGGTACAGCATTGACTTCCTTACGCCGTAGGAAACTAGTAGACAAAAATATCCCTTTAACAGCCAAATGTCGAAAAATATCGAGAATTTCAAATCAGTTCTAATACTACCCAAACAGCCTTTTAGGTGAACTATTTCAAGAAATGGTATTAAGAAATCCTCAAGCGCTTTACATTTTGAGAAATTTGGAAAAGTTAGAAAATTCGATAAAATTACATTTTTTTATTCGCGAAATTGCTCCAAATTTCAACAATTTTCAAGGAAGCAGTACAAGCGCGCAAAAGCCCCTCTTAACTTGATGTTGCACATGCATTTACCAGTTACCCAGAGCTTTAAGACTGCATAAAAACGTCTCGCAAAATAACTTTTGTAATATAGTCTTAGGTTTTTATTGCTTGCAACTTGATTGTGTGCTGTTTTGGCGGTCGAAATAACGCCTAACTTTAACCGCAAAAAGTCGACTCTGGTGTGTCTCAAATTGAAAATATGATTATACTACATGAAAGAGCTGTGATTCTTTTAACTAGACCTAAAGCTTCAGCTCTGAGAATTGAAACGCTTGCGAAAAATAAAATTTTTAAATATAGCCCCTCGGGCAGCCGTAAGGGACAATAACGTGATACGTGAACAAAGCGAAAACCGCGTAAACCGAAAGGAGAAAATCATACCAAAGTTAGTTCTAGCCCACCAAAGCGTGAAGAAATGATGGAGATTTCGGCATCTAAATAGGTATTGCTATCTGAAAAGCTAAAAAGGCGAAATTGTCCGTCGAAAAATATAAAAAGAAACAAAAAACCTGAAAAACGAGCAACTGAGAATCGCGTCGGGTGACGTACCATTTAATTCTGAACTCGGAAGTAAAAATACTTCGGGCTGGTCAAGTCCAAAAGGCTTCAAGAACTGTTTTCGAAATTCCTCAATAAACTATCGACAAACCATGCCAGATGATAGACTTACTTTCGTAAAAATGAACATATAAACTAGAAGTCGGGGTCATGATTACAAATAGGGAGCTTAAGATACGGAGACTATGGACTACGAACTACGGCTGGATGAGCGTTGTCGTTTGTTTGTAGCACTGGGTTGAGTCGTGCAAATATAGAACGTTAAGATTGCACTACGAGATTCTTGAATTACCGATACGGCAAAATACGAGCAAAATGTTCTCCGTAGTCCCGACTACGCGAAACAGCTCAACCACTCACCGTAGCCGCAGGAAATGAACAGTCACGTTTTGATCATGCGCAGTAGCATGTTTAACCGTAGTCGTAGTCCGTAGTCGCCGTATCTTAAACTCCCTAATGACATTTCTACAAAATGAGTTTTAAACGCAAGTCCTGGATTTTTACAAAGTTACCGTAGAGAACGTTCGAGAAAGTCACGCAACGCATGAAAGCAATTTTACTACGTAACACTCAACAAAGACAAAATGTCCTTGAGCAGCATTTTGTAACTTTAAATTCATCATAATACAGTTCGAAAGGAGGGCTCACTCGTGAAATGTTTTTCAACTCTCGAAGAGAAATTTCGTGTCTCTGCGCGGCCGAGAAATATATATTCCTCGAGTAATTAAAGACTAAACTCGAAATGATCTCAAGATATCACGAAGTAGTCCGGTCTCATTTCGTGAAATAGTTGAAACAAGCCGAAAAGTCACGAACTTGCACGCCCAATCTTGTCCCGAAACTAGTGCATCATTTCATAACTATTTTTCATATCCCAATCTACCTCGGGTCGCATAGCGCAATCGGCTAATCCCTCAACTTAGAGTCTCCTCTGATCTGACGGGTCACACAGGTGAGTCTGTTCAAGCCCCGGGAAAGCCAAAATAATAATTCTTTCTTCCTCGAAAACGTTAAAGAATAAATCAAAGAAATCAAAGTGATCTCGAGATATCTCGAACTAATTCGGCTCTCACTTCGTCAAATAGCCGAATAGACCCGAAAACCTACAGACTTTGCTTGCCCAATCTTGTCAAAAAATGGCAACTGTGATACATTCCTGAGCGACGCCCGCGAATCCTTTACTTCGCGCTCCGCCGAAGTAAAAATGAACATATAAACTAGAAGTCGGAGTCATGATTACAAATGACACTTCTACAAAAAAACGAGTTTTAAACGCAAATCCTGGATTTTTACAAAGTTACCTTTCATTGTCCATTTTTTTTCTCGTAATGCAAGGCTCTGGGCTTTGCAACTCATCTTCATAACATGAATTAAAAAATAGCAAATAACTGGAACTTGAACATTCCTCTGATTTGTAAAACCGCCTAAAGTTGGGTCCTAAAAGAGACGTGTAACTTGGTGTCATGTTACGTGTATGGTAATTTGAATAAATTACACTGGAGCCCCTTCACGCAATCTTCCACAGGGTACACGTGACACATGTTATCACCTTTAGCTCTGAAGGCGTGTGGACAAAATGTTGTGTAGTTTTTAGACTGTTGTTGATGGCAATTTTTGGGGAATATCCTTGTGTCTTGTCAATCCGAATTTATCCCCCCTTTTAAATTGCGAACGAGGCGTCTGAATGTCCCGGAAGTACATGGCATAACCGCATCAGTGAAAATCCACCGTTGGACAAATAAAAAAACAACTAATCTCGCGCTGGCAAATGACAGTTGGTTTAATTTTTACTTTGTTATTAGTTTCATTGAATAACAAGATCGCTAGAGTTGACTGAACTAGGAAATAGCTGGAAATACCTTGTTAAGAGAAACTAGAGAGGGGCTCGGTACGTGCCGCTCAACGCCCAAGCCTACCTGCACTCTCGGGTAATTGGATCCGGAGGTTCTTGTTCTTGATTGGTGGTGTATTTAAAACCAGCGCGGATGATACACAATGTTTCATTTTATTATTGATGCTTAAACTGCTTGAGTAGATTTGACTTCGAACGTGGGAAAGGTTTCTCGACGCTTAGATTTCACTCATTATTATTTTTACAACTCATTAGAGCGTAAGTGGCTTGAATGTGCCTGGTTCGGAAAGTATGGTATTTCAAGGGATTTCAAGGCATATTTCCGTGCTCCTTCGGAAGTCTGGCAGTCGTCTACAGTGACACATGTATTCACGTCATCTAGTCATGCATGTAGTCAAGACCAAGCGGGGCTGCGAGAGCAATCATGCAGAATGTGTTTTGTTCAGTCAAAGCCCGCACCCAAACGTAACACAAAGGCACACTTTCTATAGCACAACGCCGGATACTATCAGCTTTGCAACAATCCTCGATTCCCTGTACGTTCGCCGTCTATGGGAGGTAATATTATGCGCATTGATTCAGTGGCCCACGGGTTGGTTAGGGAGCTAATTGCAGATTAAATTCGCAGTTTCATGAATGAAGGCCATGTTGTCAAAAATGCCACTAAATTACCAGCGCTCTCGTTTCACCTGGAGAAATTGCGGTTGTGAGCGTAGCTTGTATGGATGCAGCCTGTAAGTAACCTCTCCCTTGGAAGAGTCGCGAGAAGCCATGCGAGAGCAGCACGCAACAGAAGACGCAAGTGTAAGGGGCGGAGAAAGAGAGGAAGAATTTTCTTCCTTGCACAGTATAGATATTTCCAATTTCTGTTAGCCCTGTGTTTCTAAAGGTGCAGCAAAAATTCATGGCGGGTAAGCCAGGAGCTTATCATCGATTATTATTAATTGTGGGTGAGTTATCCTTCTGTCAATGGTATTTTGCTTCGTCTAAGTGAAGCAGAGCCTGCGTAGCAGGCGCTTGAAAGTATTTGGGCACAGAAAAGAACGGGCGCCCGAGTGGAGAGCCTCGCGCACCCCTTTCTTTCTTTAGCCCATCATTTCCAAGCGCCTGCTACGGCAGGCTATATTGAACAACAATAAATAGTACCTTGCCACATTCGAAGGGAAATCCACCCAAGCAAGTTTAGTGTCATTTGTACATCATCTATCATCGCCATGATCTGCACCGCTTTTAACAATTAAAAGCGGCGCAGATCATTACAACACCGCTCGAAAATTTGCTAAGTCAAGAACCACCCTCCGGGTCTTTACTAAGTACCGTAAATTAGCCTATTACGCCCACTTCCAACACCTCTGTTCTTGAGAACGCCCCCTCAACGTTGTTAAAATTGTATTAGACCCCCTCTCTAATAAACGCCCCCTATGAGAACTAACTACTAGGAATTAGCAAAAAAGGAGAAAATCATTCAATTCATTCACTCAGTCTTGCATGATTAACTGGGGGTTTGAGTATTTTTATTTTCATCTTGTTAATAGACCAACAATAGATACACAATAACCCTGAGGGAGGATTCTGACATCGACGGGTTCGGATTTGAGAAGAGCGATATAGATCTCTAGACGGACTAGACGCTATTTTTAAACTCCTGATATTTTTTGCGCAATAACTTTTGTTGAGTGGTACAGTTATAACGATAAGCACCTCTGCCTTTCAAACGCCTCCTATCTATTAAACTTCCCCGCTTGGACTTCGTAAAGTTAAAAGACGCCCCGGGTCAGTGTGGGTGTTTATGAGGTCATTTATTTAATATATATCTTGTTCAGCGCACTTGCCGAGTGCGGGTGGGCTCCAGGTCACGTGCAGAGCCCCTCCCTAGTTTCTCTCAAGGTACAACCAGCTATTTCCCTGTTAAATACTAGCGATCTTCTTATTCAATGAAACTAAAACAAAGTAAAAATTAAACTAATTGTCATTTACTAGCCCAAGATAATAGAAGTTATCCAACAATGGATCTTCATTGATGCGGTTACGCCATGTACTTCCGGGCCATTCAGACGCCTCGTTCGCAATTTAAAAGGGAGGATAAATTCGGATTGACAAGACACAAGGATATTCCCCATTAACACCGAATGCAAAAGTTGCCATCAACAAGAGTCTAAAAACTACACAACATTTTGTCCACACGCCTTCAGAGCAAAGCAAAGAGCAAAGGTGATAGCTTGTGTCACGTGTACCCTGTGGAAGATGGCGTGAAGGGGCTCCAGTGTAATTTATTCAAATTACCATACACGTAACATGACACCAAGTTACACGTCTCTTTTGGGACCCAACTTTAGGCCTTTTTACAAATCAGAGGAATGTTCAAGTTTCAGTTATTTGCTATTTTTTAATTCATGTTATGAAGGTGAGTCGCAAAGCCTAGAGCCTTGCATTACGAGAAAAAACATGGACACTGAAAGGTAGCTTTGTAAAAATCCAGGATTTGCGTTTAAAACTCGTTTTTTTGTAGAAGTGTCATTTGTAATCATGACTCCGACTTCTAGTTTATATGTTCATTTTTACTTCGGCGGAGCGCGAAGTAAAGGATTCGCGGGCGACGCTCAGGAATGTATCACAGTTGCCATTTTTTGACAAGATTGGGCAAGCAAAGTCTGTAGGTTTTCGGGTCTATTCGGCTATTTGACGAAGTGAGAGCCGAATTAGTTCGAGATATCTCGAGATCACTTC
>BOPM01000570.1:100049-117814 GCA_022179025.1 Porites australiensis | reverse complement strand
AGAATTGTTTTTTAGAAGGATTTGAATGGAGTCATTAGAGCATAGCTGGGCTAATATCTCGGAGACAATTTGTCCCGAAATGCTAGTTTTTGGCAAGTAGCCTCTTGGATGTTGCTCTTTTCAGAATATCCTGACAAATCCCATAATTTCACAAATTAACACCTTACTCTTACCATATTTGATTTCTTACTATTCCTCCGCATTTACAATTAATTAGTTCCACAACCACGACGCCGAAGTCTACGCTCCGTAGCGTCTTGTTGCTAAAGTAAGTCTATCATCTGAACTAGTTTATCGATAGTTTATTGGGGAATTTCGAAAACAGTTCTTGAAGCCTTTTGGACTTGACCAGCCCGAAGCATTTTTACTTCCGAGTTCAGCATTAAATGGTTACCCGACGCCATTCTCAGTTGCTCGTTTTCGAGGATTTTTTTCTTTCTATATTTTTCGACGGACAAAATTTCGCCTTTCTAGCTTTTCAGATGGCAATACCTATTCAGATGCCGAATTTTCCATCATTTCTTTACGCTTTGGTGAGCTAGAAATAACTTTGGTGTGATTTTCCCCTTTGTTTACACGGTTTTCGCTTTGTTTACATTTCACGTTCATGTTGCTTACGGTTGCCCGAGGGGCTATATTTAAAATTTCATTTTTCGCAAGCGTTTCAATTCTCAGAGCTGAAACTTCGGGTCTAGTTAAAAGCATCACAGCTCTTTCATGTAGTATAATCATATTTTCAATTTGAGACATACCAGAGTCGACTTTTTGCAGTTAAAGTTAGGCATTATTTCGACCGCCAAAACAGCACACAATAAAGGTGTAAGCAATGAAAGCCCGAAACTATATGACAAAATTATTTTGCGAGACATTTTTATGCAGTCTTAAAGCTTTGGGTAACTGGTAAATGCATGTGCAACATCAAGTCAATAGGAACTTTTGCGCGCTTGTACTGCTTCCTTGAAAATTGTTGAAATTTGGAGCAATTTCGCGAATAAAAAGAGTGTAATTTTATCGAATTTTCGAACTTTTCCAAATTTCTCAAAATGTAAAGCGCTTGAGGATTTCTTTATATCATTTCTTGAAATAGTCCATGGAATGGGTTGTTTGGGTGGTATTAGCCAAAATTCGAATTTTTGGAACAGATTTGAGATTCTCGATATTTTCGGACATTGGCTCTTAATCACGTAATACAGGTACGTCTGCCTTCGCTGGTTAACGTATCGGCAGTTTGACTTATTTATTTGTTTGACTACTCAAAATTCACTGATCGTATCCTACATTACCCGTCGAGATTGCTTCATGCACTTCATACGCTTATCTCCGACAACCCAGTTTCTCGAAATAGCTATATACAGGAGTTAGGGTAAAACAAATTGCTGAGCTCATTTCGCAATTTGGAAGGCTAGTTTCACTGATTAAATCAAAATTACGTAATAGAATTCCCTTAAAAAAGTTTGAGAAAATCTTGAAATTGTCTAACGAATGCGAAAAATTATGCTATGTCATAGATTTGGAGAATTTTGTGCTTTGGTATTTCGTTTTTTACTTTTGTCTCGAGCTTAGCAACAACATCGAATTCCAAGACCCCATACGTGATTTTACCGCTCTAGGCTGCTCTCCGAAATCTTCCGATAAATGGAAAAGTTTTGAAAAAGCAAAGTAGAAACATTGTCGTCCATAAGCTTTACTTGCGGCGAGACAAGAGATCAACTCGCCGAGACCAAGAAAATCGAAAAAGAAAAAGAGCTGCTGTCCTCAGCAAAAATCAATCCTTCAAGTTCTAGAACATTGCCATATTTCGAAACTCGGAGAGCAGCCAAGCGCTGGGAATTTACAATGGTGCATGGTATAGGAGAACGGAATACAATAATATGCCCTAAAAAATCGTGCGGGACAAAATCACTTCACCTCTCCAGACATAGATGGGTAGCTGGCATCATTGTACCATCAAGAAACTTATACACGCGGGCTCAAACCATTTCCTATACTAGTCCTGTGATACTACCTTCTCTTCCTCCTTCCTCTACTAAACACAACACTGCAAGACAAACGTGAAAGGTTTTTCCTACCTTGGTCGAAAGAGCCGGCACTTTGTGCGTCAGTGTTCTCAAAAATGGGATTTGGGAATGGGAATGGCGATGCTAACGGGGACGATTTTCTCTCTTTCTCCACCTTTGAAAGCTGACCCACTGCCGTTGGAACCATGCTCGCTTTAACACATGCTACCTCAGAATTATTTTCAAGGGGCATGGAGTACACTTCTACTCGGTTCAACGTAGGTGTTGAAGGTTTTGAAGCGTAGACTGGTTCACTAAAGTCGTCAAACGGTTCAGGTTTTAATTGGGATCCAGGAGGTGAATCGGACTCTTCAGGAAATGATACGGACGGATTTTTGAAGCTGAACACTTTTCCCTCCTTCTTGATGTAATGGCATTTGATTAAACGCCATAGATCTCGCTTGAAGTCAGGATTGGAGACGAAGAACATGACAGGGTTTAAAAAAGCAACACTGTACATGAAAACGTTTAGAAAGGCCAAAACTTGGTACAGAGGCCAAGTTAGGTTTGTATCGTAAAAATCTTGTACTGCACGAGACAACATGTAAAGTGCCGACATTATGGAAACCACGATAGAAAAAGAAAACATGCGAAGAATACACTTCGGGCGTTGATGGTGGCTAGCAGGTTGAGAACCAAGGTCTCTGAAACTGAGATCAAATAAAAGGAAGCATTAAAAGTGACCAAAAAAAATTCAGTGGCTATATAAACTTGAGAAAGTTGCAAGGAATTCTCTTACTGAGGACAATCGTATCTTAAGCTAGGGTAAAGCGGGCAACAGAAACGTCCAACTTGTTTTGCAACATTGCTGTGAAAGAAGTTGAAAAGCAGTGTTGCGCTTTTTACCAACCACATTCAAACCTTTCTTGCAACAAATCAAGTTGTTGCAGGTTTCGAAAAGTGGTTGCAGAAAGTATTGCGCGTTTTACGGGCCCAAGGCAAACGTTTTTTGCAGCAAGTGCCGTAACACCCGTGTATGGCGTGACTCTAACGTAATTTTATCCAGTGAGAAGTCAGTATTAACGCAACTCCCAGCAACCTGATTTGTTGCAAGACAGGTTTGAACGTGGGCTCCTCAACAGCTTCTGCAGCAATGTTGCGAAACAAGTTGCTCGTTTTTTGCTGCCCGTTTTACCGCAGCTTAAACCTGTCTTGCAACAAATCAACTTGTTGCGTGAATAGATGGTTTTCAAGGTGACGTCATCAAATTGTGAAGTCAAAATAACGAAGTTTTACGAATTCGTATTTACCCTAGGTTGAAGGTAAACAAAAAATAAATCTTTGTACAGGTTTTCATTCCCGTAGCATGTTTCATTTCCAAAATACAGCAATTTGAACTTCCGAATTGTCCGAGTTTTCACAGACACCAACATAGGAATGCTGTCTCCTTGAAAAAAAGTCTCTCCTCCTGGGCCCAGTTTTTCGAAGGCCGATTAGCGCTTAACCCAAGGTTAAATTTAACCGGGTTTCTTTTTCTTGCGTTCAAAAGCATTTTCTCGGATAATTTCCTCTGTTTTTTTTAGAGCTTCCAATGATCAACTTGTAGACAAAAAGAATTAAAACAGAAATACTTTTTAACCTTCAAATCTCAATTTAAATCTTGCACTAACCCTCGGTTATCTTAACTCAGCTTTGAACAACTCGGCCCTGATTTTCAGCAGTTTATAACCTTTTCTAGTATTAGAAGATATGTTTATGTGCACGTATGCTAGCTCTCGAGTGGAAAAAAGAGCTTTTATAGAAAAAGTGAACTTCAGATGGTTTTCTTGATTTGGCGGCCATATTGATGGTTTTCATAGTGACGTAATCAAATTTCAAAGTCAGAAAAGCTAGGTTTTACGAATTGTTATTTACACTAGGTTGAAAATAAATAGGAAATATATCTCTGTACAAGTTTCTAGCCCCGAAGCATGTTTCATTTCGAAAATACCGCAATTTCACCTTCCGAGTTTTCACAGTGCGTGACACCAAGATAGGAATGCTGTCTCATTGATTTTTTTTAGTTTAACCATTTCACGTGTCAAAAGATATGTTTATGCGCACGTATGCTAGCTCTCGAGTGAAAAGGAAGAGCTTTTATAGGAAAAGTGAACTCCAGATGTTTTTGTTGATTTCCAGCGACAATATTGGTGGACCAAAAATGTCTACCAACAAGACGCTATGGAGAGAACACTTCGGCGTCGCGGTTGTGGAACTGATTAATTGTAAATGTGGAGGAATAGTAAGAAATGAAATATGGTAACAGTAAGGTGTTAATTTGTGAAATTATGGGATTTTTCAAGATATTCTGAAAAGAGCAACATCCAAGAGGCCTGTTTGTCATATCTCAATCTACCTTGGGTCGCAGTAGCGCAATCGGCTAATCCTTCAACTATGAGTCTTCTCTGATCCGACGGGTCACACAGGTGAGTCTGTTCAAACCCCGAGAAAGCCAAAATAATAATTCTTCCTTCCTCGAATAAGTTAAAGAATAAATCGAAGAAATCGAAGTGATCTCGAAATATCTCGAACTAATTCGGCTCTCACTTCGTCAAATAGCCGAATAGACCAGACGTACACGTACAGACTTAGCGTGTCCAATCTTGTCCCAAAAATGTCAACTTTGATGCATTCCTGAGCGTCGCGAATCCTTTACTTCGCGCTCCGCCGAAGTAATAAGGCGTCTCCATACAAAGCTCCATAAAAGTGCGTGAAATGGTTCGACAAATAACTCAGAAACTGTGGGCCACAAAGACCTGAGATTTGGACAAATTGTTTATATATTAGTCTTTTATAAAATTTCAATTTCAATCTTGGCCTCTTGCACTGGACGGTTTCCAATTTATTTTTTTCTGCCGTGTTTATTCCGTGACAGTGAAAACGAAGAATTAGCTCTACAAAGGTGCCTGAAACGTTCCGCAAATAACTCTGCGACAGAAACTGTGGGCAACAAGGACCTGAGACTTGGAAAAATTGTTTATATATTAGTCTTTTATAACATTTCGTTTTCTTGGCTTCTTCCACTGAACGATTTCCAATTTATTTTTTTGGGCCGTGTTTATTGTGTGACGTATTGCGTTTATTAAGTGATGTAACTCCTATGTATAGCGTGACTCCTCAATTAAACCAAATGATAAGTGAGCGTACATAGCTCCTCACGATCCTCAGTTATATCTGTTTACACACCAGCCCACATAGCGCCCCTCGATTCACAAATTACTCATAGGGTTGGAGCACACCCAGGGCTTCAAGTCAGATTTATAACTTAAGCACCTACGTAAACCGATACAGCGAATACAAATTACAATAAAAGGAGTGTTTTGAGTCTACCAAAACAGAAGAGAAAAAGAAACTTTGACCCTGTGTTGGTGATAAACAAAAGAGTGTTGCTCGTAAGCGGCCAAAACAAAAAAACAAAAAAAATATTACACCTAACTTGCTAAAAGAAAGGGAATAAAAAACCATGAACGTTGAATGGCTAATAAAACACGTCGAAACTAGAACGAAATATACAAATTCAAAACAAAGTCAAAATAAAGTCCGAAATAACCCAGACAAAGCACGTTGTCCTAGACGACAATTGAAGAAAACAACTCAATTCCCCAAGGAGAAGTCGCTCATGTAAGGCTCAACCGATCCGACAAAGAAACGAGGTCAAAAAACAAGAAAATAATCCGCTTATTACGTCATCATGAGTGGTCATCAATATTCAATGGAATTTGAGTAATACCAACTTTTCTGGAAAGAACTTTTAATTTGCAGTGCTAATAAACTTCTACCCATAAATAGATTACCTCCCATCGTTCATGGTTTGTATCTTTATAAGTTTCAAGCGACAAGATTATTTTGTGGAGGGGGACAGGCATTTATCTCATAATTTTTAGCATAGTGTCATATAAATTCCTAACAATGTCATGTCCAGAAATCTCGCACGTCAAATTTCGCGCGACTTACATTCAGACTGTTTCGCAATGGTTTTAACCGCTGATTTTACTGTAATTCCCGGGCTCATAATGTCCGGAAAGTTCGAGTGGTCAAATACATAGTTGTTTATGGTCAAATAAAAGCCGCTGATCAAAAATATTGCCACAACCAAAAATGGCGACGAAAACGCAAAGAAATAAGCTTTCGAACAAGAGGTTTTGGAGACAATTTAGATGATTT
The DNA here is from genome assembly GCA_022179025.1 of Porites australiensis. Classification (NCBI taxonomy): domain Eukaryota; kingdom Metazoa; phylum Cnidaria; class Anthozoa; order Scleractinia; family Poritidae; genus Porites; species Porites australiensis. Next base: position 111,614 of record BOPM01000570.1, on the reverse strand, counting down.
TTGGCCGAGATATTGTAGAGCGAAGGTCTTGGATTTAAGCCAGATAGTAGGAGCGTATTTATAAATAGAATTAACACCAAATTCGTTAAACGTGGGAAGGAAGAATATGCTTTTTCAGTGGACAAAAAAACTCACGATAGAAAGATAAGACTTTGTACTTGAAGATTAGTTTCCCAGCGGAATTGTCATTAATTACTGAAGAAAAGAGGTTAATCAAGGTGGCAGTACTCCATTTGCAATAGAATCATATGGAAGACGTATTTTTATTTCCATTCAGGGAAGCTCGAGATTTGAAGGTAGGAGTTTAAGTTTGTAAACTAAGATCTAAATAAGTCAACCTTTCAGTCTCAATCGCAACCTAGTGTTCAGATATATCGCACGACATGCTGTATCGCAAATTATTTTACTTATCCCGCATTTTTTTGTAAAATTTTTATTGTTTTCTGTTGGAATTTTTTCCAAGTGTCCACTGCTACCGCGCGTGCGTGAAATTAAGTTCTGGCCATGAAATATTTAGTCTTTTTTCCTCTCGTAATATATAGATTTAGCCAGGGCTAAAAGCGAAGCCTCAGTTTATACAGTCACTTAAAGTAGAAGCAATCAAATTTAATCTGGTGACATGAACTCTAAGCCAGAAAAAGAAATCTTCAAATCACTTCTTAACTTTAGGAGCCTTCAGCATCAGTTTACCTTTAGAGGGAGGGGTTAAATGATTAAAAACTATATCCCGCAAGCACACCTGAAATGAAAAAACTCTCCCAGTAATCTCAAAGTCTCTTCCGTAGCAGCAATATACAGGTTACGATTCCTAGGGTCAGTATTATATTTTAGGCCAACTTAGGGACTTTTGTGTTCCCGTAAGCCCATTATATCGTAATCGAGCCCGGACGAAGAGTTATGTTTAGCCTTTATATTTACACCTCACAATATGTGATAGAAAGTTTTACCTTAAGGCGTTTATTTTCCTTCAGGACACGGACATAGGAAAGCAAATAATAACCTTTCCCGATACTAAAAACTATAATTCTTTAACGTACAAAAACTGTGCGGTACGTGTTCAGGTGTTGTACAGTGCATACACTGCAAATTATAAACGTTGCAACAACTTAAACCTATTTTAAAAAAAGACAAACTCGGGCTCGAAAAGCCGACATGTCTGTCGTTAGAAGAAAGGAGAACCCTTTTATATTTAGATAAGCGCTTAAGCTTACTTTTTCAGGGAGAATAGAAAATGTAAACAAAGGCATAAACGTCATTCAAGCGGTATTATTCAGGGCACGAATTAGGAAAAAAGAGTAGCTCACTACAAAATCTTGAATGGCAAGCAATGAATAAGAAAATGAATAACAATTCAATGGGAGCATGTACTAGCCTGAATTTTTAGTAACTTCTTAATCGACCGACCGTTGATGTGAGAGGAGAAAACGACTCGAGGCAATCCCATGAAATTCAGGCTAAACATGTACAAAAACAGCACTTCAGTTTTAATTCAAGAAAGGCGACTAGCCCGTCTGAACTGTTTCTAACAATCTCACTCAGATCTCACCATGTGTAGTCTCACAATCGTGTTTTGAGCGAATGTTATGAACGAACAATGACAGATAAATTATTTCTTGAAAATTCTTATATTCAAAAACCCATAAGTTAATCCTTAAAGGCAACCGTGTAACACCAACTGCATCGTGGATCCGTTCACGCAAGTTAATGAATCGGCTCACTGAGCACATGGCAAAATCAGCTAAAAAATTCAATTTCAAATCAGGGCACATTTTTGGTTTTTCTTTAACGAGGATGTCAAAATGTACAAAACGTCCATGAAGCCTTTATAAATACAAAAATTCCCTTTCAAAAATGTACTTCCCTTGACCACAGAGTATAGAATGTGCCTGGTTTTTCTTCAGATAATTAGATTGAGCTTGAAATAGAAAGACGGAGTGTAAACAAACGCACAAACTTCATTCAGGCGGTATTCAGGCCGGGGTACAAGTTATGAAAAAAGAGTAGCTCACTACAAAATTCTTGAATGGCATTTAATGAATAAGACAACGAATGACAATTCAATGGACTACGGTACCTGTGAGTACCAAATCTCGCATACCCCCTAAAAAGTGATCTTATGAAAGGACGTAAATCGTGTTGCGAGCATTTTTGCGCCAACTAACGGAGCAGGGCACTTACACATAAGAAAAAGTGCAAATAGAAAGAAACTCGTGTTCCGACTATATCATTGGAATCCGGATTTTGGCGGTTATTTTTGCCAAATATTTGGCAATTTTAAAAATGGCTTAAAGAGAAGGCGCCTTATAATAGTAATGACTGTGAGTGCTATATTGAGATTGTGTGACAAACTGATTGAGCAAAATGAACGTACCAACCGCTTAAAAAATTGAGAAAATTGGTTACCCAAACCCGGTTTAAACCGGTTAAAACCGAATATTTGTTTATTAATGAGCCTGAAACTGGTCCAAACCAGTCTGAACCTCAATTCGAAAGTTGGGAGCAAGAGATTGGGCGCGCATATTTGTCATTGCTAGACCTAAACCAGTCTGAACCGGTTAAGGGCCAGTCTGAACTGGTCAAAAAATTCGAGATTTGCGAGCAAGAGAATTGACGCGCGTAATTGTCATTGCTTGAGCATGAAATCGGCCAAAACCAGTCTGAACAAGTTAAGGCCGGTTTTGTGTATATTGATGAGCCTGAAATTGGGTCAAATCCTTTGGAATCACAAATAATTGATGAATTTATCCGTAATTTTAACAATAAAAACCCACCCAAAACTTGCTCAAACCGGTTAGTATTTTGGCACCCAGAATATCCAAATTTTGGAATGACAGAAAAGTGGCCGATTTATGAAAAAATCAACAAATAGTCCAAATGGTATGCGTCAAATTCGACCAAATTTTAACCTAACAATTGGTAATTGTTATGTGCCTTTGGCTTTGCTATAAATCCGAAATTCCACGTGGAATGAGTGCTATAAAATGTGATTATAATGGTGGGTATATGGAAAATAATTTAGGACTGGAATATGCAAATGGCTAAACCGGTTATGGCCGGTTGGGGTTAGCGGTGGGGAATAATTTCAAAAATTTGATTTGGCCTTGGGATTTGGTTTTTTGATTTGAACCGCGGTATTATTCAAAAATTGGATTTGACCTTGGATTTGGATTTTGGAAATCTGCTTTGGGAATCTGGTTCGAACCGGTTTTGGGTGATCTGGGGTGGATAATAATTATGATTAGCGTTTTCTGGGGTTCCTTTCTTTAAATTTGTTCCAAATATTTGTCTAATTCGCCGGGTGGTTTAACTGGAGCACTCTCGGGCTTGGGTGGTAATTTAGGCTGGGGTTTTGGTTTCATTAAATGTTTGGGTTAGGGGGGTGGTTTGGGTCTGGGAGGTAGTTTTGGTTTCATTAAATATTTGGGCTTTGGTGGTATTGGGGGTTTGGTTGTGAATTGAGACAGATTGATGGAGGTCTTCGGAATCTGTATTGGCTTCGCTCTTGGCCTTCTTTTGGTTCCAGTTTTATTTTTCAAATGTGGGAATAGCCAATGGCTATTTATGATTAGTTGAATAATTTGAGCTCGTTTAAGGTCTCGGTAAATGAAAATTTTAGCACATTGCTCGATTTTGTTTTTTTTGGATTTTTGGCATGAGTGGGTCCTAAATTTTAATTTGGCAGAAAAAGAAAATCAGAAAGTGCTTTTTAACCCTTCTAAAATGAGCCTTTTCTGAGCTAACCAGCCAAGCGTGGACTTCTCGCTAAATCTTTAGAGCTGATTTTCTCTCACTCTATTTTAGACGCAAAAATCAAAATTCTCCGACCTCCAGTCGGGACAGGTTTTAAGCTATCGCGTTGAAACTTTCAGATATGATGGATAATGATATAGACTCAAAAAGGGTGTGAGGAATTTTCCGATTTCCCTTTGTAACTCATTTTATGTCAGTTTCTTTGCGTAAATCGCGCTTGAGATTCGACTTTTTAGCTTGAAATGCAATAATTCCGCTAACACGAGACATCTGCAAATTTCCTCACACCCTTTTTTAGGTCTTTTATCTGTCAATCAGATGCAATAAAAAGGAAGTGAATATTTAACAACGCGAAAGGGCTGGAGCTTCAGCAGTAAACTCCATACCTCTGAGTTCGAGAACAAAAAACTTAAGCACCTTTTGAAATTCGATGAAATAAAATCTTTTATAAGGCAATTTAGTCTTTTAGCTTTAATTTGATATGTAACTTGCCTTTGTAGCGAAAATACTCGCGCGACTAGAATTTTTTTCTGTGGGCACCTCGTTTTCCTTTATCGAGACCTTAAGGTATGCGACTGCGAAATTCTTTTGACTCTTATGATTTCTTTCTTCAATTCCTCCATTGTGAAGGTGTCCAAATTTTTTCTCAATTGAAGTATATATGTATCCATTAATAATATGGTATATTATGGTATATATATTCGGACCTGAAAAAACAGATCCAAATACATAGCCTAAAAATTAGGCAATAAGCTCGATGCTAGTAATTTTACCGAGACATTCATCACAAAAGAAAAGCCCATCAAGCAGTTCAAGGCACAGTGTATATGCTTTGCAATGCTTGCACGTTGTTTCAACACATAGGTCACACATATATATTAGGTTATATTATTTTTTTATCCTCTGAATGACCCGATAGTGGGTTTTTCGCGTTTCTTTATTTAGGAACATTTTATAACAGTACCATATCAGAAGCATTGGGATTCATCTTTTAAAAGGGAAGACCTTTGTTAACTCTGACAATGTTCACTTTAAGTTTTTCAACAGCCTAGGGTTTAACTTTCTCTATTTCAAAGGACGAGGATCATAAAAAGTAGACAACAAGCCCCTCCTCTTACGACCTGGTGTGTCTGCATGATGCCTTGGCTTGATGAGCTTCAAGGCCATGATTGGCCCATGTTCCACTGTTCGTCTACCTGGAATTCCCCATTTTCTTGGCTAAGACGTGCAAGGAACGTCATTCTCACATTGATTTTTCATTTAATTATTCCGTGACATTTCATCCAATTTCCATTTAACTGCCATGACATGGCAACTGCAGTCGCTAAAACCAGCAGGACATAACAAATCACACGCGGTTGGTGTAAGTTTGAGTTTTCCAACTGGGTTTTTGTAGGAGGCTCAACACAAAGCCCTAACGTAAACAACGTTATCACCAGGTTTACATACTCCATGATCAAGATCATGTACAACAACATTTCAGCAATGGCTTCCGTAGAGAGAGATTCGTTTAGTCATTTAGCCACATTCCTTAAGGTGATCTAGGGTATCGGTCAGTGTAACAACTCTGAGTATTGACACGGTATGAAGCTTATCTTGTGGCACGGTATCCAACTGGCTTTTTTTTAATTTCCTGGAGTTGGGCTAATTTCGCCCCTGTAAAGCCTTTACCTCTGGGTCAGGATCATAAACTTTATCTCTATTTTCAGGCGTAACATTAAGGTTCTTGACTCTGTCGGCCAGGAAACAATGAATTTAACGTATCTTTCGGTCGGTTTATAACGTTATAAAATCATTTCCCTTGAACTTAACTTTCGTAAAGGACTTTTTTGTTACCGCCTTGATTTATTCTTCTACATTTTAACCAGAATTTTACCTGGTTTACTGTAAACCTGCAAATTTTTAAATCTATGAACGGAACTCCCGTTCTTTCCTCGGGTGTCAATTTGACAACTTCAATATTTACTCGCTCCATCTTGAAACTTTTTCGACAACCCATTTGTTTTTACCGCCAGGCGGAGAAGTACCTTGCAGAAGAGTTGCAGTCTATACAAAACAGGGGCCTAGGTATCATCGCGATACCAAGAACATCCCGTCCAACGTTAGAGGACAGGTGCAACATAGCAACAAAGCGTGAATTAGAAAGAATTGTGAATGATATTAACCACCCAAATCGAATTTTTCTCACAAAGCCAAATACCAGCCACGGCTATAACTTAAGATCCAAACCAAGTTCAGTAGCAATACCAAAGTCAGGAACGCAAAGACATACTAATTCGTTTATAGCAAGAGCTGCAAGACTCCTTTTATGATCTGCATATTTTTACTTACTTTTTTTTATTACAGTAGTCACTTTAATTATGTAAATCCATTGTATATATTTTTTAAAGATGGATAAATGAAGCTCATTATTTTTTTCCAAGGTAGCGAGCGGGTGGAATCCTCCAAATCCTGCAATCTGATTGGTTCCGAGAGCGGGCGGTTTTTTACGATCTTGCCCGTCGGGCGGAATCGTTAGTAGCTTCATTCACAAGTTTGTTTGTTGTTTGTGAATGAGCAAAACCGGTGACTTTTAACCATTTTTCTTTCAAAAACTTGCGCTATTATTAGCGTTAGTTAGGAAAAGTGAATTTTGTTATTCAGACAAAACATCTGAAGGGAGAATCAAGCAAATCAGCCAGGAAAACCGCTAAAGTAAAGCAAAACAGGCGGCTCGTGATGTCGCTTCGCTCGCTTTATAACCGCTTTTACGTACCGTTTATTCGGCATTTTTCCCTTGTTTGTAGGTTTGTTTCCCATTTTTGCTGTCTGAATTTAGATTCTGCCGTTTTTCTTTGAATTTTTCCTCGCTAGTTTTCTACTTTTCAGAAAGGTTGTTGTCAACGATTGCATTTAGCTGTGAATAACCAAAAGGAACAACTTTTCCAGCGGTCAGTTATCACCGTTTTTACTTCTTTGTCTATATAGTTGTTTAGTTACCCACGTCACAACCCTAAGATTGGTATGTGTAATTAGCTCTTTTTAAAAAGCATTTGTGCAGTTTTTATCCCGCTCGATTGAATTAATCTCAAAGTAAATATATCAGCCAAAGAAAATCTTTGCTGTATTTTCTTTCCTGTGGCTTTTAAGTTTGTCAATTCTTTTATCCTTGTTTGACACTCAGATTATGAATTGTCTACCACCACACAAAAACCTTTCTTTATTCTAAAGAGAGCTTAATTGTGATAATATAAATTACAAGTAAAAAATCATGTTGTAATGTTTTGTTTTGGTTTGCAATCGATCGTGCGCTTTGAATAACATCAACACGAACGCTCCGTTCTTTAACACACATAGGTTGGAGGGTGAAGGAAAATTTTCCTGAAACTTTTAAATCTCAGTAGGAAAAAAATGAAAATGTTATTCACCGGCCTAGGTCGGTCCGTATTGGGAGAAACTGTGCCCGCGGTCTGAGTACCGCCCTCGGCCGGTACTCGAGATCGCGGGCACAGTTTCTCCCAATACGGACCTCCCAGCCGGTGAATAACATATATTTATTATTAGGCGCCGCAAAGGCCGAAGGGTCCTTAGGCCTCGCTTCCATGCAACTTTCGGTTTTTTTCCTGAATCGATGAATTCGTGAATCGTTTTATCGTGGCCTCCCACCCCGCTGAAATTATTCGCTTTAGTATCTTCCAACTGGCCGTACACCAGTAAGTACAAAAATAGTACTTTGATCATGAAAAGGAGAAATCCTCGAAGTGTTTCGGTATACCGTCGGTGTTTAATACTTCGTGCTTCGGGAAGTCTTTCTTTCTTTCTTTATTACTTACTTATACGGGTGATGAAATCGTGCTTTACTGGATATAAGCCAGTAATTAGCACAAAAACACAGGCAAATAAAACTTTAATTAAAACACCGCAATGCAGGGGTACAAAGTTAGAGTATTAGAGAGAAATGCGCACAGCTTCATTAGTAATATATAGATTTAGCCAGGGCTAAAAGCGAAGCTCCCGTTAATAAATTCATAATTTAAATCAAACAACAAACTTGTAATCCACAGATCAGGGCACATTCATGTGACTTTTGAGGAAACGGCTAAGTGATTTTAGAGAAAAATAATTTGTCAGTCCAAGAGTGACACAAATTTTACATCGAGTTAACAGTATTATTTGTACACCCAAAAATAGCAACCAGGTTCGATCACAGTAGATTAGGCCTGGAAAGCAAATAGACCTTTTCGTGTATTGTAACTGCATTAGCTGTTGCATCATAATGTGGCCGGCATTCACCAGAGACTATGGATAATTGGACAACCCCGAAATATAATTTTAAGAAACACACGCGCCACGATAGTCCTTGGTGGCAGCCAATAAACGGGACGCAAAATAAAAAAACACCCGGATTTTTTGTGTTAGACAAGTTTACTTTACAAGTACCGTATTTATTCGATTTACCGCCCTGGGCGCTTATTAAATTTTTGGACCTTGAGAGTGGGCGCTTATTTGAGGTGGGAGCTTATTCAAGGCTGGGCGCTTGTTAAATTTTCAACATTTTCAGCAAGTGCAGTATGTTTATTTTGCAACAAAACAATAAATAGTAAAAAACAAAACGCGAAGATGTACCAAAGCAAAGTTTCTGTAAAATACTCTCAAGAAAACTCCGTCTTCGGGGAAGTCTCTTATGAGTACTTACTCAATTTTTGGGAGGTGTGAGGGGAAAGGGGGTGGAGTGCTGGGCGCTTATTAACTTTTTCTGCCTTTAGGATGAGCGCTTACTCGAGGTGGGCGCTAATTCGAGGTTGGGCGCTTATTCGAATAAATACGGTAAATCTTGGCGATGAATCTGGTGGCGTGTAAATCAGCCCTTAAAACATACTTTTTCTCATCACGTCTCAGGTAAACAGTACTATGAGGCCCTTTTTTAATCGTACAGACCTCGGACAGAATTTGTTCCTTTTTTCGTTATTTAAACCTATAATTCTGCTGTTTTTCACAATTTTGAAGGACAAATTGCACTCATTCAATATCCAGGACGATCAAAGCACGCGCTCCCTTTGCACAACAAATTAAAGTATTGACCATCTTATAAAACGTTTTCATGAAGAGAATTCCATAATGCAGGGACTTTTCAGTTACAAAAGTCTGGTCCTATGTGATATGCAGGGTAATAATTATGGGCTTTTAGTGAAAACGATACAAAAATTCCCAAAATCACCTTTTTGCCCAGCCAGACGGGTTCTCACTTTTCACAGGCACCAAATTTGCAGTACGATTAATAGAGTTATCATTTACGCTTCATCATGATGGAGAATTTGTTATGTTTGGGTTTTATTTCCCTTTATTTATAAAACTGTTTATGGTTTTGTTATGTGTAATCTTTAAAAGCGAGTGATATTTACGCGCGGCGTTTTGAGTATTCCTGCATGCGATGTTTATGTTCGACTGGAAAAAACCGGTGCAGCGATAAAAATTGCGAGAGGGACTACTAACAATCAATAAAATAAATGTAATTCGGTGAAACATGTACAGAGACAATAATTTTCATTCACGGAGAGAAGTATTGAGAGTAAATGTGTCTCTGAAACTCATGAGGTCAGGTAAGCATATTTATGTTTTAAGCCGGCTCCCGGTGTTTGCTCCTTTTCAAGATAAACTCGAGGCAAGAAAATCGCTCAGAGCTTTCTGTTTACAGCCAAAATCATCACTAAATATTCTTCGGAACCTTATCTTTGAATATGCGGTCAAAATATGTCTAAAGGCTTTTTAAACCTGGTACTATTGTAGGTTAGATCATTGCTCCTGTATAAACTTAAGCCGCATAAACCATACGCTCGACTTCACGAAACCGAAAAAAAAAACATCAAAGACAATAATTGCTCAGGCTTACCAGTCGAGATGCTGCTTCTGAAGGTCATCAAGAGTTCCAGAATCGCTTGAGACTTTTCAACCCTCTTACGCCTTAAGCAAAGGCAAGTGAGCAAGCCCATTTTTGAAAACGATGCCATCCGAAATCGTATTTCCAATGACTTTGACAAGCGGTGCATTTGTCAACAAAAAGCGCAATAAACAAACCAGCCATGAATTACAGAACAATCTTGATAGCAGTTGTATTTCATTTTGTACCTCAAGTAGAAAAGGACAGTTTAAAACATCACAAGATAACACAAAACTCTGTCAGCTTCAGCAAGCAAGTTTCCAGACGCTGCATAAATTTTCCGCATGAACTCACCTGTCAAATTTTGACCAATCAGAGCATAAAAATTGGGCGTAGAGCGTGATCAACGTGTAACAGTGAGAAACGTCAAAAGTGATTGCCTTCCCTGCATGTAAAAGCCGGTTGAATTTTCGTGTCCGAGGTCAGTTCGAAATCAAAATAAAATATCAGCGGAAAACTTTAAAAACTACGTGACCTCATGGATAGAAAAATGAGCCCGCGATACAGTCAGGTGATGATGGTCAGCGTATACTCTAGTTTGACAGCTGTCGATTAACCTTCATTAGAATTGCGAGTATTAGAATTAACAGACTACGAGTGTGAGTAAGACATATCCGTCCGGCTTGTAGTGGAAAATGCCACATCGTGTACCTGAGCGAACCTGAGCCAACGTTATTAGTTTTCTGATAATGGTCTGCACATGTCCCATTTTGACAGCTGTCAATTGACCTTAATTTAGCTTGCCAATATAACTTTAAACGATTGCCAACCGTCTGACAACCCCTTGCCCGGCGTGGTTTCGTTTTTATGTTGAATTGGTAAGTGTGACTAGAAGCAGCGGTTATATGCTTCTGGTGTGACATATTATATCAGCTTATATGTAGGGGCAACACGACTGGTCTTTCATCTGAGCCCGCAAGATGGTCAGGTAATAATTGTCAGCGGATGCCTGATTGTGACAGCTGTCAATCTAATCGTACTCATACGGATGGCTTACATAACTGAAAGGCTAGTCAAGTTGTGTAAGATCTATTGTGACAATTTGACATTGGCTTACATAAAGTTTATGTACGGGTGGGCGGGCGGTCGGGCGGGCGTACGCTACGTCACGACCAAATTTTCTCGGATGGATAATTTACCAAATTTTGATGCCCATGGTGCTCCGCTGCGCGCGCTTCGCTATAACAATCGAAGTCAAAACACAACATACACTTGGCCCATTGCTCTCTATAAAATACGTAAATCAATACACGCTTACATGTAAAGTTACCGGAACAGATTTTTTTTAAACATGACAGGACGCACAGAGCCTCGACTGTAAGTACCGCAAAGGAATCCTTAGTACATTGTACTAGCATTCCTAACATACCTTCATCTAAGTCGCGCTGGCTTTTCTTCCCCCAGAGACCAGTGAGGCGTCTAAGGGCCTGTTTACATGGAGGTGGGGGACCGCAGGTAGGTGAGTTAACCCGCTTAGGTGCGGTAAAAAATTAACTCTCCTTTACATGCAATCTTACAGCCACGCCCCCCCGGAGTACACTTTCTCAACATTATTGAATGGTCGCTAAGCACGTAAACAAGAAATATGCTGGCAAACCACGTGTTTTGGCGATTAATGCTCTTCTACACTCACTTGCTGCTCTTGCTGCAACCTTCAGTGCTGTGGCTTTTTATTCTTTCCTTTAATAATGATGCCCCGCGTATCAAGAAAAAAGAAGTACTTTATTTGAATACTTAAGCAAAGAATACAGAATATCAGTAAACAGAATGGCACCAGATGATGTTTTTCTGTTCTTAATAAACCCTCCGAGCAAGAACAAACCATTGCAAAAGTTAATTGCAAAATACGTATTCGACTGCTATGAGAAAAGAAGATCATTAGTTCTTTAGGTTAACAC
>BOPM01000570.1:83874-86374 GCA_022179025.1 Porites australiensis | reverse complement strand
CCGAAAATTTTAGATGCAATTTGACCTATTACGAAAGTGAGACATTTTCTCATTCCTCTCTCCATTGCATTTTTGAATCCGAAAATTTTAGGTTATTCATTTTTTCTAAGAAAAATAGCCTAACTTGGGAAGTGAAATGTGAAAATTAAACTTCAGAAAATCGTAGTTCATTTATTAGATATTAAGCTTTGAAAATTAGACATGAATGGAACGGTCATATTTCCCTTCTAGCAGAGGCATGTTTTCCCTGGTATTCGGCCCGGGAACGGTCAAATAGAAATTTTTAGCCGTCCTCAAGTAAGAGAAAATTCTTGGAAAATTCTTTGCCTCTCCGAACAGATCACAGAAAACAGTCGTTGGGTGCCCCCGATATAGTAAGATTATTCACCTCGCCCAGTTTGTCAAATGTCCGAAATGTCGAAGGCGAACATTTTTTTTCGCAGAATTGTTAGTATTCATAGGGACAGCAACCCAATTTCAAAAAGGAAAAGAGAAATTCGGTGTCGTTTGTTTACGCACCCCATAAAGTGTGAAATTATCAAAACGCAAAACTGAGGGGATGATGCACGAATAGCCACAGAGTTATTCAGTTTTTGTTAACTCTTTGCTTTTTTCAGGTTCTCGTCGCCTTCGCTGTACCTAGCTGACATTTTTGTTGTTGTCTTCCCATATTGTTTAATCTCCCTGTTAATCACTAAAATAAAGCTCGGAATCAGTGATCCGCAAGTTAGGGTACTCAAACACAAGCTTTGACAATTTTTAGGCTTTTGGAAGTTATCGCATTTTACACCCTTGAGTACTTGTTACCAACGGACTGTAAATATGATAGGTTAAAGTCACATTGTTGACGTGAAATTCCAAATTAGAATGCAGTACACTTATTCAGGGGCAATCGGCTCACAGTTTATTGTCAAATTCAAATTTAAGTCCTTAGTAATATTCCGAATTCTGAATAGAGTTATCACGATCAATAAAAGCCGTTAATGTACGTGTTTTAGTCTAAATTCCTTGGCCAAGAGCTAGCCGTTGGTCTCGTTTCACTATTTGATAATATTATATGCCACAAAAAAGTGTTTAAAATTAAGTTTAACTGCCCGTATAGACTTGATCTTCAACAGAATGCAAAGTAAAAAGAAGAACTTTATCTGACTGAATTAGGACATCCTCGGAGACCCAGGGGCAGTCAATCGGGCCGGGAGAAAAGGCTCGACGAAAGTTTTCAAGCACAGGCGGAAAAGCCCCTGGGTACCGACTCTCACCGGACCATTTCCAAACGGTCAAGCGAATGCTGGCTCCTGATTGGGCACAAAAAATGCTTTGTATTATTGTGCCCAATCGGCGAACAGCATCTCCTGAGTTCTTTTGGTGAATTCGTACACGACGGCTATTGACTCGATTACGGCTTGTCTGGCTCATACACCAAAGAAATGCACGCTGCAGTCAGGAAACTTTCAGTTTGATATAAACTCTCCGGCATCATTTCAAAATACTGTCTACCCGAAAACTAAAGATGCTTTTCCAAAAATACAAGCTTGACAGGTATTCACGCTTTCATCGATCACGCCTTCGTAAATAGTAGGGAGTTTAAGATACCACGACAGCTGACGGCCACGAAAACGTCGGATGAAAAGTGAATTCACATTTTTTCAGTCTCTATCGTGATTATTCCGACTTTGTCAAATACACAAGCGAACTCTTCTGGAGCTGAATTTCTATCAACCATTTCCAAGTTCATAAAGAGAAATATAATTTTGTCATTGCCTGTTTACGTCCTTCACAAAACGTGAAATTGGCATTTTCACGTGGTAGCCTTGCAGTGACGGAAAAGAAATGTACAAAGTGCAAAGTTGTTTTTTGCCTTGTCAAGCTATTGCTTTTTTTACTTTCTCGTAGCCGCCGCATCTTCAGTAAACTTGATATTATTTACGACACGTTGTGATCCGTCAGAAACAGAATTTTCTCAGTGCAAATTGAATTGCTCCTGCTGATAGCATCCGAAACGTTTTTTGACTCATTGGTAGTTCCGTCGTTTCAGGTTAGAAAAGCTTGGTGAACGAACCGGGCAACTGTAGCGGGATAATAGCAGTCGTGTATGAACTCACGAAAAGAACTCTGGAGAAACTGTTCGCCAATTAGGCACAATAATACAAAGCATTTTTTGTGCCCAATCAGGAGCCAGCATGACCGTTTGGAAATGGTCCGGTGAGAGTCGGTACCCAGGGGCTTTTCCGCCTGTGCTTGAAAACTTTCGTCGCGCCTTTTCTCCCGGCCCGACTGACTGCCCCTGGGTCTCCGAGGATGTCCTAAAGGCTCGGGAAATTATAAGGATTTGGACAAAACGGGCGTGAAATTATTCCCTAATTTCACTCGTGACCATTTGATTACACAAACAAACAAACTTATAATTAGTGACGTAATTATTATGGTGATGATGATGATGGTGCTAATGATGATGATAAGGATGATGAAAATGATGGTGGTGGTGATCATGGTGGTGATT
>BOPM01000570.1:71159-83864 GCA_022179025.1 Porites australiensis | reverse complement strand
CGGGCTCGTATTCTAACAAAAATTTAGGGAACTTAAGATGGAGACGTTTTCGGGGCGACGGCAACTTCAACCGGACGTGACGTCATAATTTGTGCAATATTGCGCATGCTCTTGCTCACCACATTGCCGTCGTGCTCACGTCGGCGACGTGAAACTGGTCTGTTTGGCGTTGTGGCGAGAACGTGAGTATTTAACTTTCATTTCAATCAGGTTTGTTGCGTTTAGCAACCAGAATTTTGCAGATTATCGTTCTTAAATTGTCCTTGTTTTCTTTGAGTCACATTTCAAGCTCGATTTCCAAGCTCTGTTATCTAAACTTGCATCTTTATAATGTTTCTTTGTTTCATGTCACAGAGTCAAGATCCAATCTGATCCAATACACTCTTTTTTTTTTATAAGAATGTTGTTTTTCCGGCCCAGGCTGAATATTCTTATTTTTCTGCCGATTTTAGGCTTAAAATATTCTTGTATCATTCTTAAATTATAGCTTATGACATTTCCGTTTTAGAATTTATTGGGGTATCAATTACAAGCGTTTGGTATCTAGATCTGTATCACGTTACATTGTGCACGTGCTCCATCGCTTTTCGTTGCAGTCAGCGAGGTCAAGATGTCACGCAAAACGACACTTGGCCGTTTTGGCTTTAAAAAGAGCATTTCGCACCGAAATAGCGTGATGGAAACGAAAGTACCCGATTTTGTATTGTATTGTATTTACAGATGTTTCAACACACAAAATTATATCTATCCTTTTCAAAATCTCAGCCTCGGCTTTATTCTTAAAATATTCTTAAAATTTCGCCAATTTCAGCCTCGATATTCTTATAAAATATATTCTTATAAAAAAAAAGAGTGTATGGCAAACAGCAAACCGTAAGTGAGCTTTACATGGACAAAATTGTCCTACGAGCCAAATGAAAGTATCCAGACAAAAAGTATGAACTCCGATGTTTTAATTATGTGTTTTTAGCTCACTTTTTTCGTTAGAGTATCGTACAAATGAAACGTATTGAAAATTGTTTAGAATAGTAGGTAATACCACGTACTAACGTGGGAATACTGAAATAAAGTTGTTGTTGTTGTTATTGTTATTGCATGCAAGCAAATGAGCATTAATTCTCTTAATTCTTTATGTGTAGCCATATTTTCCTCTTTGGTAGTCTTCCAAGGCGCCGTCCTTCTGACTTCACTGCGATCTTAATGTTCGAATTTTGGAGGGAAGCGACGGCTGCCTCTGTTCCAGGCTTGCTCTGCCAGTCCAGTCGCCGTCGCCCCACAAACGTCTCTATCTTAAGTTCCCTATTATGATGACGACGACGACGACGACCATAATGATACTCCGGACGATTATGGTAATGAATGTGCTGCATTTCCCTACTGCAGATGTTGCTGCTTTAGATGATGATCAGGATGATGAAAGTAATGATGTGATAGAATATGACGTCGAGATCAGGGCAGGACTTTCCGCGGGAACCAGGAATTTTTCACTCAACTTACTTTACTTGATCATACATACCTTTCAAGGCGTTTGTTTTCGTTGTTTGCCCATCAGTGGAGAGGCCTTTTTCAGGATCTGAAAAGGAAATTTATAGCTTTAAACACATTTTACCTAAGTTATTGTTGCCTCCTATTTAAAATGGAAACTACCATGACCAAATTTACCTTTGAAATGAGAGTAAAACTTCGCGGAAAGGCCGGATGAATTGGTTAACCGCGCGTGACTGTTGTTTATGTACCCTTAAGAACAATGTCAAATAACGCACATGACTGTGGTCCGGACTGCTAGGTTGTGTTAGTGGTAAATACCTGAAATGCACACCACACAAGCCGCCCTGTTAGACCAGCACCAGGTTTTAGGTGTTAGGCCACACTCCGCTAATGACGTCTCATTTCCTCCACACTGAACTCTATACACGAAGGAGCAATCTGATGATGTAGCTGCTGCCACAGCTCCTTGAAACCCGAGCTCATGGCAAACGACGTTTGCTTCCTTTATATCCCATCCGGAACCGCAGACTCCCCCCCAGGATCCTTTGAAGAACACTTCAACTCGGCCTTGGGATATTAGAAAAAAAATTTAAAAAACGATTAAAACTTGTGATGTTAAAGATTCCAAGAGAAAAATTGGGTGGAACAATACGATTATTTACCAATCTCGGAACAAAAGAGACACTGTGAAGGTGAGAGGGGGTGTCGGGGGGAGGGGGGGGGTTAAGTTTAAGATGAAGAGTTCCATGGGGTGGGTGTGCCCCTTCCTTCTCTCTTGCCATTAGCGTTCCGTTTTATGGGCGTTTAAAGCTAATTAGTACTGTGAAACAAGGAATTTGTGATCAAACCAACGCACGAACAAACTATAACTATTTTACTCGTCCTAGGGGAATTTCAAAACTCGCCAACAAATTAGCAATCTGATTGGTTCGCTATCCCACTATGTTTAACAATAGTTAAACTCCTCTTTCGTATAATATGAATAATATGCAGATCGACTCTTATGCCATACTTTTGCGTATTCTTGCATGGTTAGTTATATGGTCATTGTTTTTCTCAGTAATTCGGCCATCGTCTGATTCGGATAGCCTTAATTCCTTTCACCCATTTATTGAGTTGAATTCTGTCCAAACTGCTCGGCTGCTTTGCGTCCTGCGATTATTGGGGCAATATCCCATCTTATCGATGGTATACCGTAAATGGAGAAATATTTTGAATGAATAATAATGAGCTTAAAATTACTCGCGACTTCGTCACTCGCTCATGGTTTACTTAAACTTGGTGTTTTATCAAAAGATTATAAAGAGTGGGAACTTTTGAAAATACAAAGCAGCCTTTTCCGATCTAATGTAGCTGATGTTTGTCGCTCGATGAAGCTTTACAGTTATTAATTTAATAGTTTATTGCGTAGAAGAGCGGTTTTGTGAACTCGGAACATTCAAACAAAGTTATGGCATTTACTCTATGAAGAAAGAATATGGTCAAGAGGGATAGTAAACTATAAAATTATGTTGATTTATATTTTTCCAAAGAAGGTTAAAACCAACGGAGTTGGAGCCTGGAGTTAACTTTACATTCATGACTGAAATGATGAAATATGGAATATTTCATAAACTCTTTTTTTTAGCGATGACTGGTGGTTTAATTCTGCTTATATTATTACTTTCTGGTCGACATAAAACACCAGCTTCAGTCTTGCACTCATGGGTTCTCAAAGCAACATCGTCTGAGGTACGCTGTATTTGTCTGGTGAGTAAGGCTTTGTCGTGGCCACGATTGTTAAGGTAGTTAATAAGTTCATTAGTACGCTGTATGTAACTGTCATGGCCGGAACAAATGCGGCGATGGCGAAGTGCAAGGCTATAACGAACAGAGCGTTTAGTGTGATGAGGTAACAAGATGAAATGAGAAGATACTGGTGTTTTGTCAGTAGGTTTAGTATAAAGGTCAGTTCCTATGAATCCATCCTTGACTGAAACCATGACATCAAGGAAAGGGATATTGTTAAATGAGTTTGTGCATGTAAATTTTATAGTGGAGTGTAAGTTGTCAATAAAGTAATCGACAAATAGCTCCAGTTTCTCTAGACCTTCAGTTCAGATCATGAAGCGGTAGTATCGTCGATGAATCTGGGCCATAAATATGGTTTATAGGATGAGCGAAGAAGAGCGTCGTGTTGGAATTTGCCAAGAAATAGGTTGGCATACGACGGACCCATTCTGGTGCCCATGGCTGTACAGAGTTTTTGAAGATAATGCTGAGAGTTAAAAGTAAAGTTCGTGAAAAGTTGTATATTCGTAGTTTTTCCTAATAAACTTGATGAAGACTAGTTTTGGCCACTCGAAATATTGTATACCTCAGCCTTTTTCACGTTGTTTGATCAGTCTTTGCAGTACTAGTCTTTTAGACTTTAATTCTATTTATGTCTTTCTCGACTGGTCATGCACGATCTTGTTTGATCCAACGCTGAGCTACATTGATCATTCACGGTTTTTGCAGTGCTTTTTCAAGCCTTAGTTTACAGCATAATATGGATGTCAGTTATCAAGTTAAACACAGGTTACAGGCTCCCATACTAGCTGGAAAATGTGATATTTCTCAATGGTTTCCCTGTGGCAGGGATGGACGGGCGGACGGACGTACTGTGCCAAAATTTCTGTGATGCAAAGTCTTACCCATGGTGCTCCGCTCGCGCGTGAAGCTTGAAGCGCGGGCAATCAACTTTTCGCAAGGGTTCATGCAGAAATGGATACATTGGAGTACGGTTTCTAACTGGCTACATTTACAATGTAGTGGAAAATCTCTTGTCCATATATTCAATATAAAGAATATTTAAATCACCTGCAATACAGGCTAGATGAGCACTCTTGTTATTACTACAGTAGCTCGACCACCCACTACGATGACACATTGTTAACGACGTTTCAGTGCCTACACATCCTTGGCTTTTGAACCATATTTTCGATTGATTTGAATTATACTTGCCAACAGTTGCTGTCATAGTTCTAAAAAACAACACTCCTGGAAATCCAAGCTGACGACAGACTATGTTGGCATGCTTCAGATCCCAGTAGCTGTCACCGCACACTGGCCCCCAGGTTCCATTGTAAAACACTTCTACTCGGCCAATACCAAGAGGTTCCATGTTGTTAGCACCAACTAAACGAGCTGTAAGTTTGTAAAACAAATTATTTTCAAAATTAGATTTATAGTTTGGCTTCGAATCGAAAAAAATGGGAACCTCTCCCGCCGTTGATGGAACTCTAACTGTCACCACGTTTCACCGACAACCACCAATGTAGCTTTTTCTTATTTGTTTCTTTAGGTGACGCTTGCCTAGTGTCTAGTGTTTAGTATTTAGTGTTAGTGCATAGCGATGTAGGTGTGTTGTGCGTTGTGTTTTTTTTAGCGTAGTAATGATGTAGTGATATCGATAGTGGTAGCATTAATGCTTCGTTTCCTCGGCTTTCATTTATTATATGTTATGTTTTTTATTCTCTTATTTATGTATTTTTTCTCCATTTTTTCTTCATTTTATTTTATTAGTTATTTTTTTAACTGTTGTAAAAAAATCTGTAATAATAATAATAATAATAAACCTGGCAACAGATTACAAACAAAAAAAATGTTGTCAGCACCAACTAAACGAGCTGTAATTTTGTAAAACAAATGCTTGCATATCAAGACAAATCAAAGAAGCGCTGGGAGAGTTTCCGTTCTTCTCAACAGATATTTGACCTGATTTTTTTAATCGGTATTGAATACAAAAACATTATTCAGGTATATATTACCCTTTGGTTTGCACTTTACACCAGCTTCTCTTTTTCCTTTACAGTTGTGTGATCCCACTGAACTGTGATGGCCGCACAAGAGGAGAGAAGATTCATGTCCAGAACATTGCATGTTAATCAGCCACGCTCCCACTCCTTTTCGCTTTTTCTCCTGAAGTGTAAAATTAGCTGACAATGATCCCTCAAAATCCATCATTCTGCAAGCCACATCTGCATCTTGTTTATCCCACTGATCAGCACACACCCAGTGCCAGACGTCTCTGTAGTAAACTTGCACTAAACCTTCACTGTGTGACTGCTTATGTACTAAACGTGCTGGTCAGATAGAATAAGAGAGAAATGTAAAAAGAATTATTAAATTAAGAATTCACTAAGACACAAAACTGTAGGATAACAATTTGGAAGCATTGGATAGCACCAGTTCTAACAATGTAAGTTTTCA
Source organism: Porites australiensis (assembly GCA_022179025.1). Taxonomy (NCBI): domain Eukaryota; kingdom Metazoa; phylum Cnidaria; class Anthozoa; order Scleractinia; family Poritidae; genus Porites; species Porites australiensis. Next base: position 78,143 of record BOPM01000570.1, on the reverse strand, counting down.
GGTTAGGAATCTATGGTATTACTAACAAAAGGGAAAATAAAAGGCCATTTCAACTATAAAATATAAAGGACCTGCATAATTGCAAGCAACACCAGCATCTTTATAGTGGCCACAGAAACTGTATCCCCCACGCCACTGTGCTTGCATTCCCTTAATGCGCTCTCACTTCCTGTGCACCGAACGTAAGTCATCCATATCTTTCCTGTTCCTTCTCCGAAGGCCGCCAACTTAGTTGCTTTTAAAGCTCCTTCAAATCCCAGTTGTCGACAAACTACGTTAGCGTCTGCAAGGTCCCAGCCATTATCACACACTGTTCCCCAGGACCCATTGTAATAAATTTCCACACAGCCCTTCTGATGAGTGACGTCACCACCGTCAAGCAACCGAACATCTGAAAAATTTTGTATCATAGACAGATATAGGCTATCTTAATTAAAGCTTAGCTTTAGAATGCTAGGTTTACTTTGCCTTATTCAATTACTTCAAGGAACGAACAGTCTGTGCGTATCAGACGGGTCACGTGATGCATACGAAGAACTGTCTCGGTTACTTCACCCCTTCGTGAAATTTATTTGACCACATCTAACACTTCACACACTCACTAATCAGAAAAGGACGATTGTTCCCCAGCACATTTCCACCTTTCCACTACGATACGATCTGGATAATAGACTGATAGTCCCGCTGGCTTTATTTGTCAGCAAACCGGCTACTACTTCTACGTAGGACAGAATGGTGCATCACGCAAAACGACATGTACATTGCGAGACAAACGATAATTTTCTAGTCTGTTGCTGTGTCTAAAACGATCAGAACAACAAAAATTATCATTGTTTCCAAGCTTCTACCTTTAGTTACTGGTCCTTAATCTCGCGGGTACCTAATTTCGCAAATTTTGTCGAGACAGTATACGTATTTCACGGGGTTTTATATTCGCGATTTCAATAGGCAAATATGAAAAAAGAGCATTAAATTTGCGATTAAAGCGTCATCAACTTCCTTTCGATTCCCTTTTCCCAGGTGAGCGCCGACTTATTTCGCTTTAATATTCAGGAATGCTCTCGATCTCTTTACGCTTTCATTGCCTTTCGCCCGACATGTTTTGCATAGCGTTTAGTCATGCGAAACCTCCGCGAAGCATCCACGCAGCGCGCGAGGTAACTTTATCCGGATTCTAAAAATAACTCGAGACGAATTACCTATGGAATAGGGTGTGTATGAGGGATGCCTTCTCTGTCCCCTTTATCCTCTCTTGGCTGCTTTTATTACCAGTTGTTACAAAGCAACCTTTTTTTTTTTTCGTGAATTAAGGGTGTGCTTTTTCGGGAAGAATCCAAAAACGGATTTGTGATCTCAGATCTTATGGATTCTTCACCTACCAAAAAAACGGAAGATCTGAAAAAGGACCATTTACCAAGAGAACGGCATGTCTGGTGCTCCTCGTGATAAGAAAAACGAGAAAACAAAACAAAACACAAACTGATTCTTAGGCCGAAGACAAGAAGGAAAGGTAACGTAAGCTAGGTATGAATATACGAAATGTATATATTTCGGTTTGAAACACAAACGTTTCTCGAATAAAATACACCTTAGGATTGTAAGATTATAAGAATTTAAAACTGAAGCCTATGAATTGTTATTGTTGTTTTTTTTTAATTACTTGGTAAATAAACCGGCTAAAGCAGTCACTACATACGTACAAAAAACATGACAAGTTAGGGTTTAAAAAGGTCTATGAATAATGTGAATAGATGAAAAACACGGAATTTTAGGCAACAAATGGCTCAAAATTAATGAAAAACCGCTTGCCAAAAATACTTTTTTCAAATCCTTCCCCGAAAAAGCGCTCAGATTTTGCATCTCAAAAATCCGGATTTGAATTTGATCCGAAGAATCCACCCTGAGTGTGCATTTTATGGATTCATGATCTGTTTTTGGATTTACCCAAAAACACGCAAAATCCGTTTTTGGATTCGGAACTGATCCGCATTTGGATTCCCCCAAAAAACGCGCCATAAATTTTTATTCGCGGGTCTTTAATTAATCTCGCGATTCTTTAATTTACAATCGCGAAAAACGCGAAATTAAGTACCAATTAAGTACCAATACGGTACCCTTATGCCTACATGGTAAATCGTTTGGTCCAAACTTTTCTTGCCGCGGCAACCCCGGCCATTGCGCATAGTTTCATTCATAAAACGACCTTCTTTCTCACCTGAGGAGCAAACTACACCTGCATCTTTACTATGATCACAGTTTTGTTTTCCCCAGCCGCTGTGACGACACTCTGTCAATGATCTTTCATTACCAGTACACCTTACGTCATCCATCCATATTGTTCCATTTCCTTGTCCAAAAGTCGCAGACACGTGTGCTTTTACAGCTCGTTCAACTCCAAGCTCTCTACAAACTACGTTAGCGTCTGTGAGGTTCCACGAGTCATCACACACTGTTCCCCAGGTTCCATTGTTAAACACTTCCACTCGGCCTTGCAGAATGGAATCTGTACCATTGACCAAGCGGACATCTATTGAGAAAAGCACATAAGACTAACCTCTAGCTCTCCTTGTATTATATCACTTATTATATCAGCATGATTCCCAGGACCACCTCTTATGAGTGACCGAGACCACTTTTTTTGAGTGATCTTTTAACTGAATACGATTGCAAATTGCAGGGTATACGTAATTGTAAAAGCGCAGAACCCCCGATACATTTAGGACACAAATTTTGTACTTTTAGTAGGCAGCATCTTAGATAAAATGAATGTACAGAACGATCTACGCAACTCAGAAACCAGGTGGCCTGGCCTATGGAAGGCCATCACCCCCGTAAACAACTACAAAACCTTGGCGAAATACACTCGTGGGAGGGTCGGCGTTAGCTACGAATTCAAACCTTGAGTGTATTTTATATCAACTGTACTTTTAGCGCCCATGTATAAGAAGGGTAGAAATCCGAAACTTAACACAGCTGAAAGGGGAGCGCAAATTGCGTACATGTCAATGAAACATTTACGGCCAAACTCAATTGACAGCGTGAAGGACTGTATAACGATGCATTAATTACTCAAAAATAACGTTTTTCTTACTTGAGCACAGGACACCTGCGTCTTCGCCATGAACACAGTCTTCTATTTCCAACCTCTGTGAGAACACTCTGTTAATGATCTTTCGTTGCCAGTACACGTTACGTCGTCCATCCATATTTTTCCATTTCCAGGTCCAAAAGCAGCCCAATTGAATGCCTTTATAGCTCTTCCAAATCCAAGTTGGCGACAAACTACTTTGGCGTCATTAAGGTCCCAGTAGTCATCACACACTGTTCCCCAGATTCCATTGTAAAACACTTCCACTCGGACTTCTGAGATGTATCGACCATTGACCAAACGAACGACTACAAAATGACCATTCAATTAACTTAACACATTTTGTCCATAAAATTCGCCACTTTACAATCGAGACTGAAGCCAAAATGCGTCCCGCACATATTTGTTTCTGGGATCCTTAGTGGGGACGCGCGCAGATTAGCTATTGGCCAATTTTGTTTTCCGCTGTCCCTAATAACAGTCCCAGAAGTGTTTGGGAAACTTAACTCGGCCAAGCTCCATTCTGATTTTTAAAATATTGTCTGTGTAAGTGGGTTTGAGTAGGATATTGAGCATTCTTGACATCAAAGCACCGCTGAGATATTTCAGTTTTATTTTAGTACAACTAGCTTTAAGCCGTCGAAAAAATCTCTATTCATAGGTTTAAAAGGCTAAGGTGATGCATTTTATTTTGACGAAGTGATATGTATTGAGCTCATCTTCGACTAACATTATTTGAAAAACACTTTTTGGTGGCTCGAAGCATGAAACAAGCCAAAAAAGTAACACACTCCCCGCTTTCACGAAACTGATCAAATGTCTTCTGAATAGTACTTCCATGAATAGTCTACATGTTATTTACTCCCAAAATCAGCATGATACCCACCATCTTTGCTCCCTTCAGCATGAAGAAACTTTACTGAACCTGAAAAGAATATGATGACGTACAGGATTAGCTCAGGTGGTAGACGGGAAGGTCACCGGAAGATGATTGGCTGTATCCCCGGACTGTAAGAGTTACCGACCGGCCCGACCGGTTAATGTACTGTCTTTGTCCTGCAAATAGCTTTTACTTCTGCGCGGTTAGGATGGCTAATTAGTGGAGTGCGATCTCTTCTCCACTAGAAGGCGTAAAAACAGAGTCGTCAATCAATATCTTCTGAACATAAAAATTAAATGGTACTGGATTTCACTTTTTGACTTGTATTTAGCAAGAAAAAAAAACACCCCTTACCTGAAAATAGAAGTAAAATGATCGAAAAGGTGAATTTGTTATCGCGAATTTAATTTGTTTCTTCTGAGCATCGCTCTTGTCATTTGGCCGGTCACAGACTTAGCAATACAGGTGGTTGCAATAAAACAACACTTGCATACAAATCATTTACTCTACTGCTGAGTCTTGAACTTCATCCAATAGAGGCCTTGAAAGGAGTGTAATGATCAGGTGTCAGTTTAGGTAATAACTTTCTGCTTATATTTAAATCATGATATGCCAAAAGAGATTTTTTGGTTTTTTTTCCTTTAACAAAACGAAATAAAAGGTCACCCCGAAATGTAGGGTAAAGAAAATGAAAAACCGTTCGCAAAATCAATTAAAGGAGGATTATTCAAGTATCTCATGATGCATCCCGTAAGAATATATATTGGTCTATCAGTGTCATATTCTAATCAATAGAAGTGTAACGCGTTGAATTATGAAGATTTTGGAACTTGTTTATTTCTTCGTTTCTGCAGTTTTAGAGGTAAACGTTGCAGATATCCAGCTTTGATTTTTATGAATGTGTTTCTCGAACTCAGCGAGCGTTTGATGTTTGTACGATGTTTGCTACTAAGGCGAAGTCCTGCTTGCGCCTTAAAGCCTTCTCTGAAACCCAGCCGTTACCAAATCTGTGCATTTAGTCTCTTTCAATATAACGTTAATTATAACTTATAATAATTGAAAAATTAAAGGCAAAAGCAGCAATATACATGTTACTGTGTATTCACCACAGACATTAATGATAATTCCCTCGATTCATTTTTAAAATCGGAACGGTCTGACCGGCCAGTTCTGACTTTTGGAAAACGCGGCCCTTATAAGATTCTGGGAAGCTTTAACCCCTACCTCCCCCTCCTCCACCTCAAAACAACACCGCCCCCACACTGATATTAGGGAGTTTACGATACCACGACGGCGACGGCCGCGAAAATGTCGCTAAATAGTGAATTTGCGTTCTTTCAATCTCTATGGCGATTATTCCAATTCGCTTACTTTGTCAAATGCAAGCGAACTATTTTGATGCCGTTCACGTCCTCTATAAAACTTGAAATTGGGCTTTTTCACGTGTAGGGACGGCAAAGAAATGTACAAAAAAGCATGCTGCGCGTCAAGAGAGGTTGTTTTTCCTATCCAACCTATTGCTTTTTTGACGTTCTCGTTCCCGTCGGCGTTGTGGTATCTTAAAGTCCCTAACAATGGAACGAGTTACCTGTATTTTTTTTACAAATTTTTCTTTAAATTAAAATATCATTAAAAGAAAAGTAATGTTACATGATGTCCCTCAAACGTCTTAAAAAAGACTTCTGTGATGAAGTACCCACGATAATAATAAGTGGACACGATAATTGTGAAAATTTATATGAAAAACATATTCTCAGGTAAACCCCCTTATCCTTTTTCTTTTTCCTTTTCGATCCTTTTTCACGCGTATGCTTTTTTTTAAAATAGAATTTTATGTCACAATTGTAATAATTAATTTTAACGTAATTAAGTAGCCTGGCCTGACTCGACTTCCGGGTATGTTTTTGTATTATTGGTTAGTTCTCTTTCGTGGTAAAGTTAGGTCACGTATTTAGCGATCAGGCTAAGGTACAACTGAAAAAAAACAACAACGACAATAATCTTGATTTACTTTCTAGAGTTAGATCGCGTGATCTGTAAGTAAGAGATAAATACCGAGAACGGAGACAGTGAGGCAATTCCCCAAGTCAATCCAGAGATTTTGAATATCACTGACAAGGACGAACTTGATTATTGGCTCAGCAAATTGAAGTCGTCGTTGAAGTCTAAATTGGTGTAGAGGAGGAAGTTTATGTCGTCAGAAACAGCAAAGTTGAATTGCAATTAATTGCAACGAGAACTTTTCATGGGAATTAATTTCCTTTTTTTTTCGCTTTTGGGTTTGTTTGTATAAAATCCATCAGTCGAGGGATTTATCTGTAAAAATCCCTTAGACGAGGGACTTATACCAGATAAATTTCTAATTTTAGATAGTTATGAATTCAATTCATCAGCCCCGCTCTTCCCTGCTACGTTATCAAGCCCTCCCCGGACTAGCTTTCAGTTTGTTGAATATTCAAGAGGGCTGTAAGTTAAATAGAGGTTGTTCAATAACAAAAGAAAAGGTGTGAATCCTGAAATAATTAGGCTAAAGGTGCATGCGTAGGCTAAAATATTTGCATAATGGTGCACGTTCTTTGGGTCTGTGCGCTTCGCTCGATCGACTGAATAATGCAGCCTGTTATACGCAGGCAGAAGCTGTGGAAGGTTTTTTTTTACTTCTAAGGTAAGTGCACTATCTTAAAGTTTTTAATTTTAGTTCGGATTTTGTATTCCCAGGTATTTTGTTAATTTATGTCATGTTGTTTTCAGTAGAGATGTAGAACATATACCTCTCGGTGTTGCTCAAAACTACAGCGATAAAGTCTTGCAGTGTCCCTGCGTAATGGCTGAATTTTAAATCGCTGAATCCATCCGTCGACGATACTATTAGCCTCGAGTTTATTTTTGGTAACTTTGGACCATCCAGGTAGGAAATTAAATTGTTAGTTCGGTGGAATATTGGTTTTGAAGATTTTATAAAATTATGAAATAAGAAACCAGAACATTACAAGATATGCTATTATCTAGTAGGCTA
>BOPM01000570.1:49827-71149 GCA_022179025.1 Porites australiensis | reverse complement strand
TTTGTTTAGCCCCTTGAATGATCATATATATGGGAGAGAGTAAAAGGCTTGCAAAATTTAATCGCAAGATGTAAACTACTTGGGCTCCAGAAAGCGATTAACTCTCCAAATGCAGTGATGCCAACGTGCATGACCTCATTGTCCCTGCGGGGTTATCTGTCCTCCGCTTAGAGGAGGCCATTTGCGAGTTCCAAAAACTCTCACTTTCAAAACGAGGCTTAAGATACAAAACCTTTCTTGTGATAATAAGTTTCTTTTGCACTAGTTGGAATAAAAATCATTTCCATATCAATGGCTTTACACTTAGCCTCGCTTTGAAACAGAGGTTCAGGACCACCTGAAAATGGCCTATTCCACGCAGGCGCGTTGACCTGTAAAGTTTACAGAGCTCACGCGACGATCCTCATTCTCGATCCTTACAAGATGTTAAAAGTTTATTTGCATCTTGAGCTTCCGAGGATTTAGTATTATAGTTCGTTGCTAGGTTGATCGTCGTGGCCATATGAATCATGTTGTACCGAATTTGGAGAGCACAGTCGCGCTATCGAAAAAGCCTTAAATGACCATCACCTGAACCAGCCCGCCGCCGTTTCAGACCACTTAAGTGATCAAGGCCATTCATAGAACTTATTCCCTTAAAACTCGATAATTTGCACAAGCAGTACCAGTATCCGTATGAAGTCCGCGTGAAAGACTTTTTTAATTTCTAAGGGTAAAACACTTAGACCATATAGCCATGAGATGAACAGGCGGACACTGAGTTTACAACTCGCTTACATCTAAAAATATTCGAAATTTTAAAAGCGAAAGGCTCAAGAAAGCCGCCGAGACATAAACTTTTGTCACTAATTTTATGCAGAAATTTTTAGTTAAACTTGCACTTTCAACAAAAGAACCATCAACTGTCAGAAGCTCTATAATTTAACCGTCAACCGTCAAAATTGAAAATAATTAACCGTCAACTGTCAAAGCTACCACCCCATTGACCCCCTCAGACTCTGAAAAAATCCTGGCTACATACGCCCCTGGGATTCATTTTCGGAGGCTTCCCACCCCCGCCCAAAGTCCCCCTTGATTTGGTAAACCTTTAAGCGTTTTTACTGATGCACGTAATAATAGCTTATCATAGAATAAGGCTAATGTTGTTTACACTTCTAGCGCTGCATTTTTCTGGATTCGCGAAGAATTCGGGCGAGTTTCGGTTCCGGATTCGTTTTGTTGTTTACAACGCCAGATGCGTGAATCCGAAATACAAACTTGCGGGTTTCGTCAAGGTTGCGTTAGCCAGAGCTAAGTTGTTTTGGTAAATGTAAAGTCAATATTAATGTCTTTCTTTTGTTGAAACAATGCTTGATAAACAAACCTTCCGTAGTCCATGGACTTTAGATCTGAGGTTTTCGTTGCATCCCTACTATTTAGAAAAAATGGGGGAGGGGAGGGGGACGCTTATTTGATTGGCCTTGGGCGTGAGAACTAATTTGGGGAAGGGCGCTATTACAATGTGGGCGCTTATTTGGGGAAATGCCCTATATTGCTTAGAAGAAATAACTGAACTTCAGCGTATTTAGCAGCATTTTAGCTTCAGCACTGGTTGATAACGAACTTTAGCCGTCAACCTTCAAGCAGACCAAAGCAAGGAAAGCAAGACAGAAAGCTTAAAAAATTTATATCTCTCCGTGGTTAATATGTTGCGTAACCGTTTAAACTACTTTCTTATAACTCACTTCTTCTGAGATATTTTATAACTGAGTGCGATGGTCAGGAAGCCCGACAGACTTCTTTGCTTATGTCGTTGTTTGCTTGAATTTTTTTTGATCATGAACGTGCACTTCAAACGATAGCTCAGTTTCCAATCATGTTGGACTAAATGGCGAATTGCAAAACCTTCTTTAAATAACCCATTTACAGTTTGTAAAGGAAGAACGGAAGAACGTGCACGATCAGGGAGCTGTAACCTTATAGATTTTCTAGCCTGGGACCAGGCTCCGCATTGGGGGAAAAAGGGGAAATCGGCGTGTGCGAAAAAAAATGGGCGAGCGAAGCGAGCTGAGAGGTAGTCTGGGGAGGGAAAGACCACCGCTCGCAGATATATTTCCTATTTCACCCCGTTTTTTGCTTCCCCTGGTCCCAGGCTATAGATTTTTTGGCTTTTATGGCCATAAAAACTCCTTAATCTAGTTACTAAAGGGTCTAGTAACTATGGTCAAATTAGCAGAAAGGTGGGTACAGCAGTCAGGAAATTCGCGCTACAACTTTCTTCAGACCTCGGTGTTTAAAAAGGACGGTAAAGGACGGAATAAAAACACCAGAGTCTGTGTTCTGTTATTCTATTATCACAAGCTTTTATTTGTATTTATGACAGCGAACTTTTTACTTTCATTAACTAAGCTCAGTCAAATTAAGCGTGCCCGTTCATCGACAGCGAGTATTACATAGCCAGATTCAACTGAGGTGCGTAACCGTCTGTTTATTGTAAAATTTCGTTGCCCGGCTATTTATCGGCTCGATTACCTTTATTTTGAACTTGTTCGGAGTGGTAACTAATAAGTGGTTTATAAAAAGTGTGAATTTCTCCATCGTTTGTTCGCTATATGATAATAATAATAACAATAATAATAAACTTCTGGGACTCACAACTTTGACATCGGTGAATGAGAAGGATAGGGACACTTGGAATTGACTGAGGCATTAGTTCATGTTATTTTTTGATTAAGCCAAGGAAAGTACTTCAAGTGAAATATGTTTAAGTGCTATTATTTTTTTTGTTACCTTTTTGCACTCTAAGTGTCATTTAATTCATTTAACAATCAAAATAATCACATACTGACTTTGCCTTCAAATTACACGTTATTGTATTTTTTGTTTACTTAAAACCTTTCATCGAAGCAAACACTCGAGTTTCAACGAAAAGAGCATGCACATCACAGCACACCCTTCCTCCGTTGTCAGTTTCACTTCGATTCACCAAATCCTCCCCGTTCCACAGGCGCAATTCTTCGCCAGAGGTCACCCAGCGAGGACGGGACAGAACTGACAGGACAATCTCAGGTGAGAGTGAGTTATACCCAGGAATGTTAAACCACTTTGTAACAGAATTAGAGCTAAACTCGTCTGCCGGGAGAAGTACGTGGTTGGTCGAATTTGTTACCACCACGTTTACTTCCGGTCCAGCACAGCCCCAGTAAGACCAGCGAACATTCGATTTTGGGTCACAGGACAAGTAACCGTACAGGTGTACCAACTTCAGAGCAGCCAAATTGCCTCTTGATGGAACAAAGAACCTTCCAAACTGATCGTCTTTTGTTCCAAAGCACACAGGGGTGTAACTAACCTTGCGCCAGAGACCTAATTGTTAACAAATTATAACCATCAGACACCAAAGGATACCGACTTTTTTAACCTGTGATTGTCTAAGTCCATCATAATTAGAAGTAGGTAATCACACAGAACCGAGTGAAAGTCTAAAGTATCAATCAACACCACACCTGATTTAATTAAGTACTTCCGTAATACTGATCACAGTCGTACATTTTCAGCTAATATTTGCCAGCCGATGACGATCTTTAATTTTTAGCCCTTATTGTTTGTTCCAAATTAAAATTTGCCGGTTTACAGATTTTGAGATCAGACTACATACCTTTCGACTCCGTTGTTTTTTCGTCTGATGAATTGGTGTACTGACCCTTTTCTGAAAGCAAGAGGAGTGAAACTGTCATTTTACTACCTTTTTCGCCACTTTTAAACAATAAATTTGAACTAATCACTTGCCTATCAGTTTTTGCTCATAAACAAAACTCCTAAAAAGCCCGAATAAAGTTATTCTGTAAAGTCTATGGATTTAAATTCCTTACCATCAAATTACTGAAAGAAGCAAATCAAATCAAATCGGAACCACTACCCATAACTACCTGTACTGATTTCCACTTAAGCTATAGTATTTGCTCAGTACACGGTTTAATTTTTGTATTGGAGAATAAAGGAAGAAACCCCTCCCTTGGGACTATTGAGCCGTCTATATTTCATGCTATCAATTTATACTTATTAATAGTAATTTGAAAAAGTTGTGAAAAAGTCTTAATTAATCCCAACTTTGTTTATCAAATATATAATATAACTTTGTGACTTTATACAATTTGCACCTGCACAGCGAGTGCTCCGGTGGTAATGTTATACTCGAGATTTTGTAAACTATACGAAACAGAACTCCGAAGGTAAAACAACTAATTAAAAAAGTTCAGTCGAATTTTGCATGTTGTTTTAGCCAATCTTTGTCCTCGAATGCCTTTTATCAGTATACTTATGCAATTTAGTGAAAAAAGTACAACACTCAAATAATAGAACGAGGTGTTCATCAAATAGTAACTTGGTTAATTTTTCATACTATTCTAATCTTTTCTGTTTGTATAGTTATTTAGCTGTTGAATTTTGTTTCAATCTACTGCTAAAATACTTATACTCGGCATGAGCTAATAGCTATTTTGACCCCTTTAGGCTGTATCATAATAATACGCCATTTCCGGGTCGAGTTCACCCGGGCCCCTGTTTCAAAACGAGGTAGGTTAAGTGCTCAGCCTTTGATATGAAAATGATTTTTGAATTCATTCTCATGTAAATAAAATTCATTTTCACAACAAAGATTTTGCACTTGGCCTCAATTTGAAAATAAGGGTTTTTGGAACCCGAAAGTGGCCTATTATTGGTAGTACCTGTAATGCACACTACACATGCGTCCCTGTTGTAGGAACAGGAGGCTCCTTCGGGAGCTACCACATGGTCACATTTTGTCAATGACGTCTCGTTTCCCTTGCACTTTAGATTAGGTATGAATTTTCTTTGCGGGATATCCGAGGACGAAGCTGCTGCAACAGCTCCCTTGAACCCAAGTTGACGACAAACTACGTTGGCGTCCTTTAAATCCCAGTAGGGATCGTGTCCACACACTCCTCCCCACGTTCCATGGACGTACACTTCCACTCGGCCTTGAGACGAATCGTTACCCCAACCAACCAATCGAACTGTACATTGAGAGAAAGTTTATTAGGCTGGTATTATTAAGTGTGCCCGTTGAAATACAAAACACAGCGATCTTTACCTGCACACAAGAATAAACAAACAACAACAAACTTCTTCTCAGTGGGTCGACAGAGTGTACTTGCATGAGAGCAAGGGGATGAAGTATTATTACCTTGATCAATTAGTTTATTACTATTTACTATATATTTACAGTAAAACCCCGGACCAACTCTGAAGGGACAGGAAAACCAGTTCGAGACTAGCGAGGAATTCGAGTTATCGGGGTAAATTTCAGTGAAATGTTGATCAAGGGAAAGGAAATTTAGTTCGAGTTAGCGGGGAATTCGAGTTATCCGAAAAAACGATTGTTCGGAAGACGATTATGAGGAAGGAGAGTACTTCCTGACTTTAACGTACTGCAATTACCAAACCAAATAATATGAAAAGCTCAAAAGGATATTTGCCACTTTTTCTTTTACCTTTCCCTTATTTTCTTTTACTTTTTATTTAGTTTCTTGGGTTTTCGTTTTACCTTTCGGTCGACATATTACACCAGCCTTTGCCTTGCAATCATGAGATCCCATACCACCATGTTTGCATGAAAAGAGAGAACGTTCGTTTCCAGTACACTGCATGTCATTAAGCCACACCGCGGGTTTTGTCTGCATAAATTTTTCGCTGTCGTAAAACGCAGACAGTGATCCGTTAAAGTCCATCATTCTGCAAGCTACGTCAGCATCTTTTTTGTCCCACTGATCAGCACAAACCCAGCCCCAAGTCTTGTTGTAATAAACTTGTACCAGTCCTTCTCGGGGGGATTGCCGTCCTTCCACCAAACGAGCTGATGGATAGAATAGAAACAAGCGAGTGTTTATTTTTGTTTGCTTGCTTGTCTTGCGATAGGTAACTTTTGCACATGATAAAATTTTTGGCAAAACAATATAAACAGATTCACTGTTTTATAACTTTTTGTACCTGTTCTGCATACCACACCAGCGTCATCATAGTGAGAGCCACAAGAACTGGAATACCACACGCCTTGTCCACAGTCTGTTAATGAGCTTTCATTCCCTATGCACCATAATTGAAAGTACCAAATGTTTCCTTTTCCCCGCCCAAAAACTGTGTATGTCTTGATCAATGCAGACTGAGCTCCTCCAAAGCCAAGTTGATGGCAAACTACATTGGCATCCCTTAATTTCCAGTTGTAGCCACACACTGTTCCCCATGTTCCATTATAGAACAGTTCCACGCGGCCTTGCGATGACACATTACGTCCACCAACCAATCGAACTGCCGTGTAAAGAAGACTTATCTGAACATATAGAGTTTAGTTTAAACAGTTCTGTTTCCAGGACCAGAAAACTGGGGCCGGGAACTAAGTTGCCTTACACTGCGGTACATGCATGTATGGTTCGAAAGTCAGAGTTAAGGCATGGGTTGAAAGGCTAAAAAGACCCCCCAACAGAGAATGCAAAGATATTTTTAATGACGCAGAAAGATCCAAATAAAGGGTTCCACAAAGATATGATAAGAAATATCTCATTAAAATAGTTTTGGAAAATTCGTCCCAAGTATCACGTGACATTCCTTGGACCATGACGTCACAAAACATGTTTTCTCAAACGGGGCAAGGCTGTTAAACAGGCTAACAATACTTGTCATCAAATCATCAGCCAAGCTGTCTGGATTGTCAATTAGCCTTGCAGGGTGGATTAAAGCATTTTTATTAAGATTTATTATAGTCTTTTATAAGTCACGTGACCTGTTATCTTTATGGCGTAATCATTGCTCCACTTAGGCATACACGCAAGGCTATTTCATAACATCCAGGTCACGGGAAAAACACTGGTGCTGCTCTTTCATTTCCTTTCCCCCGCTTTGACCATTAACGATCATTTGTAGGTCACGTGACTAAAATTCAACAATAATTGCCCCCGTAGGTATTTCGCCCAGGGGCGAAATCCCGAGGAGGCACCCTAGTAACTCGCCCGTATATTAAGGACAGTACTTACAGTTCAAATATACAGTCAGTATACTAGAAAAAATCTCGATTTGCTCGAACTGGGGCCGCGAGGAATCGGTAGGTAATGATGACGTTTCTATTGCTTGCGCCCGCAAGTACGAAATGGTTAGGATGACGTAAAGACAGAAAATCCCGAAGGGACCGCTCAGGTAGATTTTGTGACATTTATTGTGCAGTCATACTTCGATACTCTTTTGCGTTACGCAGTGACATTCTGTGGAGCAGTTGTTTTGAAAGTTATGGACCAAAAGACACTCGTTAAGCGCAGATGAGGTTATAAGGTGCGTTTAACTGTGTATATATAAACACTTGGAGAGTTTGCCAGACACGAGTTCACAAATCTTTGATTTATATTGGAAACCTTGCCAGACACTCTTTCTCTCTCTTTGACCGGGATAAGACTCAGCCCCAAACAAGCAAGACGAGTGAATAACGGCTAGCTTATCACTAGCAGATTGATGGACAATTGCAGAAATTCGCCGACAATCAAATTCTGTGCTGACTTATTCCCTGCTCACAGATGTCCTTCCGTTATAAAGTTTCAATTAAGACTAGAATGCGCGAGCGCGAATCGATCAAACGTCCTTTTAATTTCTAAGGCTTACTTTCCTGCACGTAAAATGAACTGAATGTAAAAAGTGAAAGAGAAATAGTGAAAAATTCAACTTCTAATTAAATCTTTTCTTATGGTTTAGAATAAACTTTTCTCGAAACTGAGAATGTTTTGATCAAAGCTGTGTAAATCGAGCTGAAACTTGGGTTTCCTGTATTTATCTCACCTATTGTATGGACTTCATTATGAATCGGTATATTTCAAAAGAGCTACACAGCCAGCAATAATACTATTGACCGACAATATACAGAACGGGGGCAGCTTTAGTGTCAACTGTTACTAGTTATGTCACATATTCTTAAGGCTACTGAGCTAAAATTGTTTGCCAAGTTTCATGACGACTGATCAAAACAATCCATTTCAAATGCCACTTCGCCAAATTATGCAAATTATGAGGTAATCCATGCCTTAAAGGACTGTGTCACGATAGTGGGCATGTGTGAGCTGCGACAGTAGCTCATTGTCTTTGAACCAATCGGAAGCGAGTAAGATGCGACAGTAACTCATTGTCTTTGAACCAATCGGAAGCGAGTAAGATGCACGCGGGGAAATCTAAATAATTTAAGATTCATTATTAGCGAAGCGGGAGTCTTCCGGACGTTTTTGTTCGATTTTATATATCCCCATAATTCATGTTTATTCTCTGGTATTCCTCAGATAAATGTTGCGGCGGACATTTACCTACGTGTATTTTTATGTACCCACGCTAGAAAACCAGTCTCCGATCCGCAAACAAAAATAATTTGTAAACAAACCTTACTGATCTCTCTGTTTGCCCTATACAAACTTAGAAATACCGGCAAATAGCTCCTGACCGGTGATCAAAACACACAGTATAGGATGAGGCAAACGTTTTGCTTAAAATGCCAGCTAAATTCGCACTATAATAATATAAGCCATGCCATGCGGTCGGCTAGCGTGATGAACACTCTGCATGAACACTGTAGCTCAGTCGATTCATACCAGATGAAAATCGTAGCAGTGTTTGAACGCAATTCTTAGCGCTTCATCATAAAACGCTTTCATTGCAATAGTAGCCACATAACGTGTAAGTATAAAGATTATTCTAAAAAAACAACGCAAAAACAGGCATAAACAGGAGCCCATCACTATGGCATAAATTTCAATTGCTTATTAGCAAATAAAAAATCCTTCCGAGTCGTTGCATCGGGTGTTCCGCAAAACAAACGTTATCGATTCAACACATAAAGAAACCAGATGTTAAACGGAACATTCAGGGAACAATTTATTTTTAAATTGTTGCAGACAATCGGAAGTCATGTCGCAGATCAGCTTCACTCGCCGCCGCGTCCCATTAGTAGTCCTCCGCCGTTGTATCGAGGAAACCCTTTTTACCTCTCTTTACATATTTATCGTTTAAAAAATATCCGTCAAAGGTAGATCGTTGACTGGAGAACCTTAATAGACAGAAATAAAAGCCAGATGTCCTCATTAAAAATCACATTTGATCCGTATGTTGGAACACTGACAACAACGAACATGGCTTCATGCGGTTCTCCTCAGTGACGAATTTTCTCGACAATACTTGCACAAAAATGCAAAATATGGCATTTAAAACTTCCCAAATGGACCAAATAACTCTTGAATACTGATATTATGGCTTTCTCGGGCGTCTCAGGGTCGATGGAAGAGGATTTCTTCACCAAACGCCAATCTTGAAAAACTGTTCGCCAGAACAGAAATCAAGTTGCCGCACATGCGCAGAAGCGTGTCACAGTCCCTTTAACATGCCTGAATTATGGTTTTCAAACTTCTAAAAAGAAATAATAAGCAATTTGTACACACACCGTATCCCTGTATCCCCCATGAATCCGCATTTGCACGCAAGGTAGAGTCGATAAGTAAAAACATGACTTTATATATGCACTAAAATCGCACTCATAACGGCAAGACAAACGTAAAAACTATTTTAGTTTGAAACAGACATCAAAATAAAACCACAAAGTTATGTCCATCAATACAAAAACAAAGACTGGCACTGAGATTAAAAATGAAGATTTTACAATAAGCTTGTGATGGTGGCCATGACTCTATATTTATTGCAAGCGTAGTGATCTATTCTAAAAAAAAATAAGAAAAGCAAACCAAAGCCATATAGCAGTACTTTTGTATGCTTAACTTAAAATAACGGTTATTACGTCATTAGCAGTTACTATGGCAACGTGTCTTGAGGTTTTTTTTGGATGTACTTTTAGGTTCTAGCACTGATTACCAGAAAACTAGGCCGGTGAACCCTACCTTTTTTTCGGGACGATAACTTTAAAAAATTAAAAAAAAAAAATTGGCAAATGGACAATGACCTTCTTCCCCAAGAATTTGTTTCCTAACAAAAGATTAAAGCAATAAAAATAGGGGGTTTCAGATTTCATCAATTCCTACGCACGTTTTCGGGCTTGTAACATCTAAATTCTAAAAGAACATGCCGGTTACTCATGCGCTGTCCTGACTACCGCTGACTGTTGTGTGTACACTTGCATGCATCTATTGCACGCGTCTAGTTTACGCGTTGTTACTTGGTTTTTACGTTCGGTAAAATAAACCTTTGGCAACTTGAAATATCGCCTTCTAGACTGACTTTTCAACATCAAGGGTCAAAAAGAAGTGGCAAAGACACAATTGTTCGCATGCTGGAGACTGTAGGGTCGATCGACTTAAAGCTTTGGGGTTAACATGATCCAAACGACGAAACTTTACGGTACGGTAGCCAAGAGGACAAAGTGTGGTTAACTGCGGTAGTAGTCTAGCTTTTGTTTTAGTACCTCTTGCTAGTATTTAGAGCGTCTTTTCAATCCCTGTCACGATCGTTCACAGTGCAATGCAAGAATTCCTTTTGAAACTTACGCTTTGAGAGAAGATACTATGAAGGAACTCTTTAGAGTGCACTAGAGTCAGATAAACGCGGAATTGTATTTCCCCATCTTACCTTTTGATCTGCAAATTACACCAGCTTTCCTCAATCCTGGCTCACAGTTGTGTGATCCTAGACCGCCGTGACGACACTCAAACAGAGAACTTTCATTTCCAAAACAATTCATTTTGTTAAGCCAAACCTTGAAATTTGTCTTAACATCTTTATGACTATAATTTAATGATAATGATCCATTAAAGTCCATCATTCTGCAAGCCACATCAGCATTTCGTTTGTTCCAATGATCTGCGCAAACCCAGCCCCAAGTATTGTTATGGTAAACTTGCACCAGTCCTTCATTGGGTGTCTGTCCTCCGACTAAACGAGCTAAAAATTAGAACAAAGACTATAAAAAAAAGGCATTATATTATATAAGCTCAAGCTCAGCAGCACACGGCATAGGTTTCAGATAACTATGCGAATCTTATCCTCTCTCTAGCTATTATGCCGTCCACCTTCCATTATGCGACAGCTACTTGTAAGAGACAACCCCCACCTCCAGTAAACACCACGTCCAAACGTTTGAAACGTGCTGCAAGCGACTCTAACAACAACAACGAGCTTTATTTGCATGAAATACAAACACATACAGTATTGCAAAAGCTATGTTTAGGAATCAAAATTACATCGTAGGACAATTACGTTACTTTGATAATAATTTGTCACGAACATCAAAACAAGCTGAAATATATTTTATGAATTGTATATTGATAAAGTAATTAGAAGACTTCATCAGTTCATTGATCAAACCGTTTATAGGTAACTGGGTAGTATTTGGAATCAGAGTCTTGACTTTATAGTAAAATTTATTCTTAATCATAGAGTATGTAGGACATTGAAAAAGAAAGTGAACTTCGTCTTCTATTACATTGCATCCACAAAGAGGGCAATGCCTATTATCCTTCGTAGTTTGATTGTATCTGCCTATTTCTATCATTATTTTGTGATTATTCGATTTCGTAGTTTTACTAAAGCCCTTCTCCCAGCTGTTCCCCTTGCTAAGTCTAAGTAACTAGAGGAAGTATGATCGGTTTTAAAAGATCCTTCTGTAAAGTTCACGTTTATGAGAATGTTGAAGGGTGTTTTGCCAATATGAGATATAATCCTGTTTCATTGAACTTACATAGCTCTTTACCATACCTATATCTAATAAATCAGGGTTAAAGTCAGGAAGCTTAAAGTATTCTGACATATTCATTAAATGAGAGTGGAAGCTATTTTTGCCATTACATTGTGAGTCGCTGAATTACATTGAAAAAGCTCGTTTGACGAGAGATTTCTCATCTTTAGACTGTATATTCATGCAAAATGTATTTGAGAATTTTTTGATTGATAGTGATATTTAAAGGAAAACGACCAAGCTCTGCTCTACGAGCTATATTAGAACCTTTGTTGTTTACCTCCAAGAATCGTTTACAAAGTTGAAGGTGTGCCTTCTCGATTTGTGAGCCCTCCCAGGTCTTAAAATCTGGTTTGGCATACACACCCCAAATTTCACTGTTATATGTTAGAATAGGGGAGATCATAGTATCAAATATTTTACAGGCGAGAACTGCTTTTAGTTTGCTAAGATTCGTGTGTCGTCTCAAGCTGAAGAGGGCATTAAGAGCTTTCTCCTTGAGATGTTCAAGTGACACTGAAAAATTTCCCGATGAGGACATTCGAGTTCCTAAGTAAGAACCAGTTTTTTCTGAACTGTTTAAATATGTCATATTTTCTGTCTTGTTAGTGCGCGCGTTGTTTACTTTCAAACCGAATTTACGTACTTTCCTTTTTTATAGGTGATCTGTTTTTATATGGGGCTTAGGACTCCTTTACAGATCATCCTTTGGCCTTTGAACATAGATTGTGATAAATAAGTAAATAAGTAAATAGAACGCCTCTTCCAAGTCTGCTCACTGTGCCCGCCCCTGCTGAGAATTACATACCTTCTAAGTAGACTATTTAATTTAAAAAATTGCCATGCACCAGTCTATGTTCCCGTTTACGAAAATGAGCTCACTAGAACAAAATAAGTGCACCATAGCTATTTCTCTTAATTTAGTATTTGTGTCAGATTGCTATGTAATTGAGTACTTATATTACCAGTTAATACAACTTTATATTACAAAAACCTTGGGTACCTGAAGCTGTTTCCTTGGGGGGGGGAGGGGGGGCACTTGGGTATTTTTGTGGTAGGTATGTGCCGCCCGGGACTCCAAATTGGCACCCCGTTCTAAAAAAAATGTCCCCTAAAATTGATACCACGTTCTAGAAATGGGCTAATTTTTTATACCCCGTTCTAGAATTCGCCCTAAAACTGATACCCCGTTCTAGAAATAGGCCAGTTTTTTATACTCCGTTCTAGAAAGTTTGTAAATTGAAATAGCCCTGTTTTTGTAAAAAGATATTTCTTTATTTGTTCGACTTATACATCAAGTAAATGCTTCTTCATAATCATCTGGAGTACGTTTCCTGTGCATGTGGATACAATGCGGTTAATTATGACGCAAAATCTCTCACCACGCACAGAACCACGCCCGTAAGCTAACTCTTTCCTTCTCCTCCCCCGTTGCTTTCTTTTGAGCCCGTCTCCATCTCCCTCGGGTACATTATGGACTCGTTCCAGACTTCCGCGCGCCTATTTATCCAAGAGGCGGAGTCAGCGATAGCGGCTCGCGCCAAGATACGCCCGCCCTGCGCGCTAAAACACAGGGTGCAACAAGAGTACAATAGTTTGTTTGTTTACGCATTGAACCTTATTTTTAAAAGCAATCTATCCTTGAATAATTTCAAATGGCTGCTTACAAAGCTGGAGCTTTCGTGCGTTCGAAATATTATACCCCGTTCTAGAAAACGCCTCTGAAATGGATACCGCGTTCTAAATCAGGAGCTTCGAAATCACGACCCCGTTGGGCGGCACATACCCGTATAGGTAATGTATGGGAGTACCCAAAGGGGGGGCTGTTTCCCCTTGCCGTTTTGGTCAAAGGTCACTAACTAATGTGTGGTCATAGTGAACTACTGCTGTGTGTGAGGTGTGGTTAATAAACTGTTATGTAGTTATTGAACGATCGCAAAAGATCATGATCTCTTGACAAGATATATCTAGTCACAGCATATTGTTTTGTTCCTATTGTTTCTGGTTTCTTAATACGCCTAATTTCAAGTCAAAAAAGAAGATATTCGTCACCTGTAATGCATGTCACATACGCTTCCTTTCTGTAATAACAGGAGCTTGACCACCCTTTGTGATAACAATTTGTTAACTCCGTCTCATTTCCTTCACATCCTCGACTTCGAAACCACATTTCTCTTTGGCCCGAAGCACGTCTTCTGCTTTTTGAGGTTCTGGTTGTTACCAGAGCCCCAGGAAATCCAAGGTGACGGCAGACTATGTTGGCGTCCGTCAAATCCCAGTAGGAATCACCACACACTGGTCCCCACGTTCCATTGTAAAACACCTCGACTCGGCCCTTACTGCCATGGGGTTCAATATTGTTATCACCAACCAAACGGGCTGCCGTACAAACAAAATCTTTTGAGAGTTCTAATTTCTAAATTTCTAGTTTGGGTTCGAAAAACAAAATTGAATATTCATTAAAATATACCTTTTTTATTATTTTTGATAGAATCTTTTCATGATTTGTTTTCTTTTGGTAGAATTTTACTGGCATACTATCGCGAATTCTACAATCTGAATGGTCAAAGACACTAATGATCTATGCGTGTTAGAAAGTGAGTAGCAGGCACAGGCAACCCAGGCTATGTGATGGAACCACAGTGTGGTTCTAGAGTAAAATTACAGTGTTTTTATTGGGTAAAAATACGATCCTAAAGTTTGTAGGAAATATTAAATAAAGGAAAAAATGAAACTTGCTCTACAGTCAACTGTTGTTGTCCTTGATGCTCAAACGAATTTTTGTGATAATTTGTTCAATCACCCTCCATACAATATAATACACAAGGCAGGAGGCACGAGATGACATCTCGGCCACCATGCTCCCTTTCCAACACACCTTTTTTCCACGAAAATCGAACAAAACGGTAAATAAACATGCTACGATCGTAGAAATAGGGTAACATTAGATATAGAAAAGATAAAGCTTCCCCAGCTAGAGAAACAAATCCAGCAGACTTTGACAAATTTCGAACTGATATAAACCAAAAAGGCTGAAAGTCGTCGCGCCCAAGTGGCCGGGCCAAGAAGATGAGGCGTGGGCACTGTACAAATTAAATCCATTCCGGGTGTCCTGAGGTGACCTTTTTAGGGACCTATACATAGTACAAAGTTTGCCTCCCGTGCTAGAAAAACATTTGATCGAGGGAGCAGGCTGACGTTTTGACTCAAAAACAAAACAATCATGGTAACGTCAGATGTTGAACTTCAATCGAGCAATTTTTTTGTCTAAGGAAACAGAGTGGCGACGGCAAGGTTTAAAGAAAAAACAGGAAGTATTTGAATAAATTGTTTTTATCATTTCATACTGTATTATTATTTTTGATGTACCATGTCACATCTTAAATTCAGAGTGATTTAATTCATATTCACTAATTCAAGCATTGATCCGTTGTTTACAGAAAAATGTAAAGCAATAATTAATTAACAGTATTAATTTTTAAATCTAGAAATAACTTACAGTCCGTATAAACTGACTAAAGACAATATTACGCTATGATTTTAGATATTTCCCTACCTTTTGGCTTGCATTTCACACCAGCTTTTCCTTTTCCTTTACAGTTTTGTGATCCCGCCGAAATGTCGTGGTGGCCGCACAGGAGAAGAGTAGATTCTTTTCCAGTGCATTTTATGTTGTTAAGCCACAACCTGACTTCCTTTTTTTTCTCGTTTTCGTACTTTATAGTTGCTGCAGTTGATCCTTCAAAATCCATCATCCTGCAAGCCACATCAGCAGCCTGTTTGTCCCACTCATCTGCACACACCCATACCCATGAAGTATTAGCGTAGACTTGCAATAGGCCTTCCCCATGTGATTGTCCATGCACTAAACGAGCTGGTGAAAAAAAAACTAAACCACTAAGGAAACGATCGGCCTTAACCGAGGTTAGCCCACCACATCAGTAGCGAACTCTGGTCTGCAGAGTGGGAGGTCGCGAGTTCGATCCTGGGACCGGGGAAACACAGTCACTCTGTGTCCCTTGTAATAACTTAGAAATGAAGGTTATCGTGCGTGCCTTTGCCTTACGAAATATATTAGCTTCCGAAGTTCGGGTCTGCGCAGGAAGCCAATACATTTATAGATTTGAAATTCGTCTTGTTTTCGTCGACCCTCTTTTCTCTTTTCTCTTGGTCCTCGTTATTCTTTGGCTGGTCATTTTCTATGCTTTATTTCGAGGGGGAAAACTCTTTTAGATAGTAAGATTAGTTTGAAGGTAGTGCAGGTAGGATTGGCTCGAGATTTTAGGTATGGTAGGAAACATCTCTTCCTGAGTTACTTGTCAAAGTATTCGATGACCATTAAAACCGATGAAGCATACAAGCGATACAAGGGACTTGATTCCCCACGAGCGGTGACGGGAACTTTAAGTTGATTTGCCGGTGGTCAGTAGTAACTATATCAAAATTTATCTTAAGCCCTTGTTAAACGACACCCTTTTGGATTTTCTTGGAGCGTTTACTTTCTTGTACTTAGTTAGGTGTTAGGTATGTAGAGCAGATTCCCATCCACAATCAAAATAGATTTATCCCTGCTCTTTGCAACGCAGCAAATGAAATAGGTCCAAGGGTCGTGATAGGTCTTAATATGCGTCAAAGATCCTACAATTACCTGTATAATTGCAAACTACACTTGCATCTTCATCGTTGTTACAGTTTCCTACTCCCCAACGTTCGTTCCAGCATTCTCTTAGTGAATTTTCTCTCCCTGTACACCCTACGTTATTCATCCATATTTTCCCCTTATGCTCCTCAGAATCCGATGTTTGGCTTGCCGCTTTCAAAGTTCGTTCAAATCCCAGTTGTCGGCATACTACTTTAGCGTCTGTAAGGTCCCAGCCATAACCACAAACTCTTCCCCATGATCCATTGTAAAAAATTTCAACTCGGCCCCGGAGGGGGGCTACTTCACTTTCGCCTACCAACCGAACAGCTAAAAGAATAAAATAGCAATCTCAATTTAAAAAATTGAATCACATCCTGGTTCCAAGTCATAATTGGAGCTTGGATCCAAGGTATAACCCTTTTCAAGTAGTGCCTATATCAACTGGCTCCAACATAATAAATAACAAGGCTGTGTTTAGAGGATATCAGTTTGACTGGAGAGAACATTAAAAGCTACCCCCTTAAAAGTGGCTTTCGACAGAGCAACATGTAACATAAGTGCAAACTGTTAGGACGAAGAAGACATGGCCAAAATTAAACGACTTAACATCACGGTCCAATGCATGACGCGATCGACCATCTGGTCTAAGAAAGAGTTTTAATCGCAGCGAGCATAATCTCATCATTTTTTAATAAGAACTTATAGTTGGCGATCCGGCTGGGGTTTGAACTCACTACAGCATGATCACTGCCTACCGCTCAAACTGAGTGGATGATCAGCCACTCGGTTTACGAACAAGAGTTAACACTTCCCTAACAATTTAAATTTCAGTTGTGCACCTTTCGTTAGCTCCTTCTAGAAGATACAGCTTTATTTTCTTCCCAGGCGCTTTTCTCAACGGTTGCTAGAATTTTGCCCCCATTTACAGTATCGAAGATGTCCACGACCGTGTAATAGTTTCTGCAGGAAATGCATTTTTATAATCTTCAGGAAACCCGGCTACAGTAATCTTTTCAATGTTGACCGAGTTTTTGTCTGACTCCCATAACCGTACCTACGTTATCAAGTTCTAAAAATTCTAAAAACTGTAGGCTCTTTCCGTTGGAGTTGACCAATTTTCTCTATCTTCGCGGGGTAGTTCTCTATACCAAAAATAATGGTTAAAAACTTGAACACCAAGTACCACTAAACCGTGGCGGACCAACGCGGAGATATCTAACTCAACAGTTTTGTGGATACTTTTTACTTTTTTCACCTTGAGCGCACACTATGCCCACGTCTTCACTGTGATCACAGTTGTTTTTTCCCCACCAGTTATGATGGCACTCTGTTAATGATCTCTCACTTCCTGTACAACGCACATCATCCATCCAAATTTTTCCTTTTCCCTTGCCAAAAGTCGCGGACGAGTACACTTTCACAGCTAATCCAAATCCAAGCTCACGACAAACGACGTTGGCATCTGTAAGGTCCCATCCGTCATCACATACTGTTCCCCAGGTGCCATCGTGAAACACTTCTACTCGGCCCTGGAGGATAGAATATGTACCATCTGCCAGCCGTACAGCTAACAAATGGTATAAACGATTTTGTGTGAGCGTTTTTGTCTACTGACAGGGGGTTCGCCGATTTTCTAGGTGCAATGTATAGCAGGTTTGCGGTGACGACTACAACGTGTCTATTATCATTGCCACGAAGAAAGTGTCACGACAACTGTATTAGAGAAAGATACAGTCTTAAATTGAATTCGGCTTGGTCATAAGAAACGCCATCCGGCTATTTGACTTACCGTTGTTTTCTTCGCTAATGTGATATTACTATAGAAAATCCCTCAGACAAGGGAGCCTACTGACTATCACGGCGATCTCGAAAAATGTTTTGGCAAAGTTTGGATAACTAAACTAAGAAAGTTTCATAGCAGATTCCCTCCCCCCCCCCCCTCCCCCTCACCTCCGTGTAAGGAAATCAGGATTTCGGAATCCGGGAACTGTTTGAATGTGGGGCCATGGAGTATCCTACGCGTGGGAATCCTGAATACAGTTCAAGGAATGCGCAGTAGTCCCACTGACGATTGGATCCAAATTCCGCTGATAAGGAATCCGGTTTCCAGTACCTGGAATCCAGAATCCAAAACTGTCTTGGATTCTCTTACATGGGGCAAAGCAGGGTGAATCCTGTAACAACGATATTATCCATTTGCCTTCGATAATATAATAGAATCGTTTACTTATTCCCAAATTCAGTCTGAAAACATGCATTTGTAATGTACAAGATCAATTGAAATGATGCTGACTTGATCCGTTCAATCAGGGTTTAGCATCGCAGTTGCGTTTTTAACGACCGATGGATCTGGTTCTTACCCGCATGGCACATCACACCAGCGTCTTCATGGTGACCACAGTTGTCTATTCCCCACCCACTATGAGGACATTCTGCTAACGAACTCTCGTTTCCAACACACAACACATCATCCATCCATATTGGTCCCATTCCCTGCCCAAAAGCCGCCTTGGAGTACTCGTAAACTGCTCCTGGATATCCGAGCTCGCGGCAAACTACTTTGGCTTCGCTAAAATCCCAAAGGTCGTCACACACTGTACCCCAGGCTCCATTATGAAACACTTCTACTCGACCTTCATGAGGCCCACTTCCACCAACCAACCGAATGACTAGGAATTGAGAGGAAAAATAATGGTTAATCAGTCCACTCTTCTTCAGCAGGGGCGAGGGGAAAAACACGCTTTTTCTTCACCTCGTCAGAACAAAATTAATTTACATTAATTCCGGTTTCTTGCCGTGTTTGGTTTTTAAAGTCAAAAAGCACCTTGCAAAAATTTAATCTTTACTGAACTTAGTTCTATAACTCATCAAAGAAGAATCTAGAGGATCGATATTCCGAGAATGACTTAATATATTTCCAGTTGAGAGAGTTAATGGAATTGTTCAGATAGTAGAGCACGGCGTTCAGATGGTGGGAAGCGAGTTAAATTGTTCGCGAGGAAAATTAGGGGATATACACCTACGAGGGTAGGGGCTGAGGTTAACCTTTGTTCTGACCAAAACATCCTTTGTTTTCATTTTTATGATATTGAAATTATAATGATATTAATGCATGAAAAATACTAGTTAACTAAAGAACAATGGTCAACAACAAAGGTTAACTCACCAACCTTGTATTAAAATTGTAAAATGGCCAATTTATTTTCCCTTAAAGCTGTTATTAAAACGGTTTAGTCCAGTGCAGTATTTTCGTATATTGTAACTCGTGACTTGTAACAACATCACACTGTTGTCGATAGTACAGACTAATGAATGTGACAAGGTAAACAGCTTACCAGCATCAGCTGCCTCAATGTACTGCAACAGTGAACCTGAAAATGAAAACACTGAAAAATTTCTTTATTAATTATTTAAAGTTTACCGACGTTTTCAAAAAAGAGCGAGGCTATCAAAAGCATAGACTCTCAATAAAGTCCTTCGTCGGATTTGCGCTTCGCGGCCAAAAAAGGCTCGCTCTGCTCGCCAAGAGGTCGACTTGTAGCAAGTCTATCAAAAGCACTGCGAAATAATAGTGACATCGGAATGACCACGTGTATGAGAGTGTCAGAGTAGTGAGTCAAGGGCAAGCCAAAAGTCGAATTTTTCATTCAACGGTGCCCCGGGGGATGAACTCAAGGGAAACTTGAGAAAAGATGTCCGCGGAGGCCTTCAGATCCTGACCTTGTTTAACCCCAATTGAGACCAGGGGTGCTTTTGATGCCTTCCCACCCTCCTCACTAGAATGTTGAATAATTTCAAAAAAAATTGAGCTATGATCACTTAACTTAGCCTCTTTTCCTAAAATTTATCTCGGAACATTTTTTAGTCCTCGTGACGTGTATGTTGCAGTTAATTTTTTATTTCCGTTAATTTTTGTTTTTCCTTTGTTTTAATTCATTAGCATACATTAGCATACCCAAAACAATAGAAACATATTAATTAACTGACATAAAAAATTAACTACAACATGTACATCAACATTGACGTTACCATAACAACCGAGTTTTTACAGTTTTTATGATATAGCTAAGTCTGTTTTCTGCCCTGAGATTGGTCAATTAGTTGTCAATGACTTACTGTACGGGACAAAATTTCAAAGGCAAATGTTCATTTTGCAGCTCTAAATCTTTTTATATGTATATCCCACAGCAAAAAATGATTTAAAGAAGGTTAACATATCTCTTTAAGCCCTGATGACTTGGATGTTTACTTTGTTCTTCCAAATTTTAACCTGTGTTTATTTGAGAACGAAACTGATGAAGAAACTGAATCGTAATCTTACCGAAGAAGAAAATTCTAGTGAGTGATCGAAAATTTTATCGCAGGTTAAGGTCACAGTTAAGAGAAAGAGAATGGGCTGGCGAATGATTCGAAAGGTGTTCGTGAAAAAGAAAAGCAAGTGAATCCTTCGATTACAAATTTACCTCGAAAAGCGTCTTTGCTTTGCATTGCCATTTGCAGTTTTCAAAGACCAACGAAGTTCGAGTAAGACGCAGTGTTCAGTTTTCACGATTAAAGACTCTAGCGTTTTACAGTAAGAACCTCAAAGCTGGCTAATAAGAGGTATGATTGCATCACTCTATATTATCATTTGGGTGTGGCCCAAATAGAGTAATCGAGTTCGCTTGTTTTGATTCAAAGTTGCAATAGGCACGCAATACGTGCGAACGTAACGAGTCAAGCGACGCGAATGTCTGCCGCGCGCTGTGTCACAACACAACATTTATCTTCGTTACATACGACCCACAGATAACGTACGGCAAACAAATCGGCAATAGAAAACCAACTTTTTGGAAAAACAGGGCGCACTGAGTGAAACAAACTATTAAATAATTTAAATTTTCCCTTTGGAAAATAATCGTCTTCATAGCACACGGTGTGAATGGTTTGGCTCATTGCCAAGAGTATGACCATATTTTTGCTCTCAGTTGACCAGTGCC
>BOPM01000570.1:34057-49817 GCA_022179025.1 Porites australiensis | reverse complement strand
CTATCACAGAGCCTGGGTTACCTGTGAGTTGACGAGCGCAAAAGAAGATGTCACGCAATATTCTATGATCTCGTGCATATGACCCTCAGATCACGCACGGCAAACCAATCGGCAATAGAAAACAAACTTTTTGGAAAAACAGGGTACACTGAGTGAAACAAACCATTAATTTTTTTAAATTTTCGCTTTGGAAAATAATCGTCCTTGCAGCAACAGCACGTGGTGTGAATGGTTTGGCTTATTAATTTGCCAAGAGTTTGACAATACTTTTGCTCGTAGTTGTCGAGCGCCAAAGATAATGCCACGCAAAATTCCATGATCCAGTACATGAGATAATTAAGGGTAACATTGAATGATGCATAATTTCATTGCATATTTTTGGAAAGGAGGTGATTTCTTAAAATCTTGAGCAAAATGACTCAGTAAACAAGTTGCATTCTCTCACGATCGAACCGTAAAAAGGGAAACCCGCGTTCTGTTTTAAAACCCTTGGGATTTTGGTTGATTAGATTAAGTGGTATTCTCTCATACACGAGCCACGAAAGATATAAATTCCAAAGCTTCCACTTGCAAACTGCGTGACAATACAACTCACATTAAGGACCTAATCACATGAGCCGGGGAAGCAATGCGCATGAACGGTGTGTTACCCGCTGTCCTGTTTCTCACTTGGTTCATTCGCCGGTCCGCCCGGCAAGCGTGTCTACTAGTCTTCTACTTGAAAAATTTCCACCCGGGATCCCAGCATCACAATACTGGGATCCCAGCTAACCAGCTAATGATCATTAAACCTATTGTTTTTTTGAAGTTTTCTTTGCGGTCGTCGTCGTGGTTGCTTAAGATCTCCTTAGATCGTTTTCACATGACGTCACGGCGGCCATATTTGTGTACAACACAATGAATCGGCGGCCATAGTTGTGTACAAAAAAATCCTGTGGGAATTGAACTCTTTTCACATGTTAAAACTTTGTTTTATTCTAAGCAATTTGCACAGCTGCTGACCACGTGACTGCAAACGATTTTTATACTGCATAGGCGACGGGGTGTCGAAAACAAGGCTATAGAACTTATGAATGAAAGAAAATGTTTGGTCATCATCGTTTGAAGTGAAACAGGATTTAGTATTAAGCATAGAAAGGCATTTCGTTTCTTACCTGAAAATAAAAGTAGAAAGGCCAAAAACACAATAAAATCGCGAGTTTTCGTCTTTCTGAACATCGCTTTCGTCCTTGTCGTTGATAGAGCGAGACTGTGGAACTAAGTCCCAAACACATCATTTTGTTTGTTTCTTGTCTGCTGACTAGAAATAATTTGATCCTCATCCAAATTCGCCTAACAAAGAGTGCCAGCTTGTTCATCAAAATGCGCCAAGATAATATTTCGCTTTGTATATCCTTTTACTGGAGCGGATGAATAAAACCGCAACAGTGGGCTGCAGCGTACATTACTGAACTGATGAAACACGCACGCAAAGGATGATGATGATGATGATGATGATGAACTTTATTCATATGTCGATGTATTTAGCTGACGCTAATTGGGGACACAACATAAAGATAAAATGAATAATGAATAATATGATAAATAAAAGATAAGAAATAAAAAAGCATATTATATATACATTTACAATATGCTAAAATAATCAAAACATTTCTAGGAACACGGGCACAACTTACGAGGTACAAATTACGCACGCGGAGCAATTGTTGCCATTTTTCAGGAAAAACCGAACACTATAGATTTTGCCTTGCTATTCATCTGTGTCTTCTTTGACCTGAGCCATAACATTTATTATTAAACACATGATTGGTTCAAATCTTGAACTCTTGCTGTTAAGCTTTCGATCTTGCCTTTACACCACGTGTTAAGGCCGCGCATCAGTCTCGGTCAAACTGAAGGTCGTAATAGGGAGCTTAAGCAACTACGACGGCGACCACAACGACAAGTTCAGAAAAACAATAGCTTTAATGGCCAAAACAACAGCTCTGCACGTGCATCACGCTTTTTAGTGAATTTCTTTGACGTCCACTGCACGACTACGACGTGAAATCTCCCAATTTGACGTTTTATAGAGGACGTGGACATACGACGACAAATTTTCCTTCCTCTTTTTGAACCTCAATAAAACCCTTAAGAATTCAACTCCAGGAAAAGTCGCCTGCATTTGACATATTGAGCGGGTCCAAATGGACGCGATAAATTTTAAAAGAACGCAAATTCATTTTTTTAGCGACTTTTTCACTGCCGTCGTCGTCGTCGTTGCTTATACAAGATATAAAATAATTCATCAGAGAGTGATGTAAGTACCTTACAAAGAGTGTCAGTTTGTTTATCACAGTGTGCCAAGTAGAGGTCCAAGAAGGCATATTTCGTTTCGTATATCCTTGAGCAGAAAACGAAACCAACAAAAAATTAAAGAAAGATGTATGAAACAACGGATAAATCAGGGTACAAAATAAAACGAAAACTAGGCGTAGAGGATGCATGTCCATTGTTAAAATTATGAACTTTTTGCTTGTTCTTCATGTCTGTGTTTGTTTAAACTGTGCCGACTGAATAATGTTATCAAAGAAAGCATCAGATCCTAACTAAATTATTCTGAATCAGTAGGAAACTCAGTCACGAGTCAGAGTGAGTACAAGTACGAGTTCTTCTAGTTCCTAAAGCAAATACGTGGGGATAAAATAAGCTACAAGTTCCAAAGCCGTTCCCTAGTCGATTTCGTATGGCGTAGTCAAATAAAAAATTTCATGATTATCTATTTCTTTAGAGGCTAGGCTACTACTCTTTCTACTGGCACCCGTATATAGCTCATATGTCTTTCGTTGAGTTTTTGTCTCTTAACGTCAGAGGCTTAAGACATCCAGAAAAAAAGTAAATCAAGAATTAAAATTAAATATTAGAAAGCTTAACTGAAATGATCGCTTACAAACTCCTTACGTGCTCCGCACTATAGACAGTACACAGTAGTATTGTTAGTACTGTGGGGTAGAGGGAGTGTAGATTGAAGTGTATTGTTCTGTTTTCTTGTAATTTGATGTTGTTACTTTGCAATCAATTACTATAAATAGAATTTAAAAAAATAGCTCCCCGGATCCGGGAAAGCTGTGGAATGGCGGAATAGTGCATGTAATTTCCCTTCTGCATGCGATTGTCTTCTTTTCGTTCGTTTGTTTGTTTGTTTTTATCTACGCAGTCAACCTCTTCCCCAGGGCTTTTCCCTAACCCATTTTTTAAGGGAAAAGCCCTGGGAACGAGGTTGCTACGCAACCGCACTTTGATAATGAGAGGCCGCTTAACTCAAGGAAGACAAACCCAAGCACGATTATGGTGTTAAGCTAGGTTTTCTCTATCTCCAGAGGTACCCTAAGTCCGTTTCAGTTCTCCCTCGTTTTTTAAAACAAATCTTGCTATATATTACTCGAATGAGGTGATTATACATAAATGGATGCAGTGGTAAAATTAAGTTATAACGCTTTGGTGATTATTATTTTGTTAAGTGCCTAATCGTGAGTATAGTAGTAACAGTAGGGGAATCCGTTGGGAGCGAAAAAAATTGAAATTTGATTTTCCTGTAATTACTTGAAATACATCTCAAACCGTCCTTCAAATTGTTGAAGAAACTTTTAAGGGGGAACTAGCCAGTTCTTCTTCGACAAAAGGGCGAGGCTCGATCTTCTTTAACCACCTTTTATTGGCTTGCAAAGTTCACTACCCACTACCGTTATCGCACCTTGATTTTATAGTTGACCAACAACCCATATGCAATGTTCAGAAAACCAATCTGCTTGACTCAGATTATTGCTTGCGTATTAGGCTCTGATTGGTCAAGAAAGACTCATAAATAGGCATAAAATCGTTCGAAAAAATAATTTTCTTTCTAATATTTGTTTGCGAAGCTTAAAGTCTAGGTTGTTCAGTTAAAAAAAATTAAAATAAGGCGGGCAGTATGAAAATCTCTGAAAACATTTAGGCACACACAATTCATAATTCATTCCTTCCAGTAGTCAAACTACTGAAGGTGTGACTGAAGCTTCCTCAGTCAAGGATGATTGGATAGACTTTTTCGTAAAATAAACGATTGCAGACCCTTTTTTTTTTTCGCTCAACCCTTCGGCGGTTCGATTCTTATCGGCTATGAGCAGCTATATGTGGCATATTCCACACTCTGCAAAGGGAAATTGTTTAACAGAAAAAGAAAACCACACACTATGTCTGAAAAGCGACATCAAATAAAAAAAAATGCGAATTACCAAAATATAATAGTGAGAAACAGTCCTGCCTTGGGCCGCCATGTGTTTGTTCCTTCACAAAACAGTTCTTCTCAAAACCATTGATCTATGGTTTTTGACGTAGTGCACATGATCAGTACAAAAATCCGCAGACAAGACCCCAGACAATGTATGGGAAGTAGCCCCCCTTCCCCCTACGCCACCCGAAAATAACAGTCCGAATTCCGAATCAAGGAATCACGATCAGTAAAAGCCGCTATTTTTTTGTATAAATTCCCGATTCGGCATTTATTAATTGGCCAAGAGCTAGCCCTGAGTCTCGTTCCACTATCTAGCTATATTATATTTGTACAAAAAAGAGTTTCATAGATAAAATTTAACTTCCTGTAATCTCGATCGTCAACAAAATGAACATACCAAGATTTTAAAGGTAAAAAAAGGTATCTGTAATTAGGAATACACTCTTGATCCCTACTTCTCAGTTATAACGGAATCACAATTTTTTGTGATTCACTTTGTTAACTTTCTGTAAAGTCTGGTAAGGCGCTGTTGGGATTTGAGGAGTGGAAGCCTGAAACTGAAAAGAAAAAACCTGTTAGCTTTACCTTCATCGTCTAACAATACCAATTTAAGCACTGAAACACACGTACCAACTTCGCGGTATTCCCAGCACCGTAATTGGTATTGCCTTCAACGTGTATAAACCAACAGTTGAGGTCATAATTTTAAGAAGACATGTAATTGTTGCCCTTGCCTTGTGCGCACTTTCATCCGCTACCTTAAACATTGCATGTTTTACCCAAATAAGCAACAAATAGAAACAGGAGTTATAAATGCTTAACCTTATAAAAGGCTGAAATTACAGGTGAAAGCATGAAGTAACTAACACACACTTTCATATAGCTCTTGCACAACTTTCAGGACCGTCCACAATCGCGTGGACTACAGCCAATGGGTCTACTGTTTTGCAGTTTTTAGGCTAATTTAGCAACAGAACGGGAACGTCATTTGACGACGGGAAGGCGCGCGGAAAGGACTAAACTCGACTTCCGGTGCCCAATTTGCCACCCTGCCATGGGTCAAGCCAGTGGTTTGATTTGCGCGCACCGTCGTCAACTGAAGTTCCCGCTCTGTTGCTAAATCAGCCTATTAGACAGATTAAGATTCACGTTTAAACCAAACGGCAAACGTGAATTTGTACCACGTGACCAAGTTTTTCCCTTAATTGTCGCTAACTGTTTTAAACTTCAACTAACAAATAAGAAGTTTTCACGCCGGTTTTATTCATAAGAATTGTTCTGGACAGTTTTGATCTGCTTATTTCCTATTCTGAGAAATTCTCAACTTCATTCTGACGTTTGCCGTTTGGCGTAAACGTGAATCTTAATCTTTCTAATGACCTTTCAAATTGCTCGGTTATGCAAATCTACTTCTTTTATTATACATTTTTGTACACAACATCTGTCTTCTCGTTGGCTAATTAGAGCCCACGGTTAATTCAAGATGAAGCTATTCTGTAGGTTACGTTGCGCGCGCAGAGCATGATTTCCGAGATGATATCAAATTTTGTGTGTGTTTGTGTGTGTGTTGTGTTTGTCGTCATTTTCTTCAACTAGACAATATATAGAACAGTTATTTTAGAACGGTTTTTTTGGATTCCCCTTAGCTCCCTGAGTTAGCAAACTACTGAGGTGATTAACACTATATGTATACCTTTTTCTACCCTTATTTCTTTCATTCTCAAATCAACTCCCCCTCGAAACAGATTAACCATTCTCACTAATATCTAAAGCATTTTAGATCCAGAGAATCAATATCAAAATTAAATGCAACTAGAATTATTTTACGAAACTGATAAACCTACGTACCTGTCCTATCTCCTCATAAGCTCCATGTTCTTCCTCTTTCTTCATCTGGGCTACATCTGAGTTTTCA
This sequence comes from Porites australiensis, assembly GCA_022179025.1. Classification (NCBI taxonomy): domain Eukaryota; kingdom Metazoa; phylum Cnidaria; class Anthozoa; order Scleractinia; family Poritidae; genus Porites; species Porites australiensis. The sequence goes on along the minus strand of BOPM01000570.1, from coordinate 43,650 downwards.
TAAAAGGCGCTCATGTGTTGCTGCCCTTGATGATGACTTTCTACAGAAGTCACGGCAGAATACAGAGCATTAACAGCATTTTTCTCTTCAGCCAGCTCAATATTTTCCTGCGGTTTGTCTTTCCTTGTGTTTTCTTTCTTTCCACGTAAATGATGGCAGAGCCTCCAACTTACAAACTCTTTGACCACAAGGGAAACGAAAAGTAACACGCCCAAGACAATGATGATGAAAGTATACAAAGAAACACGTGCCTTTGTGGAGGAAACATAGACGTTGGAAGCTATTTGAGAAACAAGGAGAATTTAAAATGATCAAATTAGAAATTTTGAGTTTTCAACGATATTCATTTCTCTTGTCCTCCTTAATATCCCCTTGGGACTATTTAAAAATAGTAATCCCGAATAACTGTGACTCTGCGTCCGAAAAGAAACACGTGCCTTTGTAGAGGAAACATAGACGTTGGAAGCTATTTAAGAAAAAAGGAGAATTTAAAATGATCAAATTAGAAATGTTGAGTTTTAACGATATTTATTTCGCTCGTCCTCCTTACTAATATCCCCTTGGGACTACTGAAAAACAGTAATCCGGAATAACTGTGACTATCCGGAATAACTGTGAAATCATTGGCAGAGTCATGACATTGCGGCCTTATGGTTAAAACATAAATAAATAAATAAATAAATAAACTTAATTAGTGATATATAATTATTTGGTTCTAGCGTATCATTTTTTGCTATTTGTTTTGCTACATGTATATTCGTATCTAACATATAAACTTTTTTCTTCTTCCGCACCCGTATAAATTTTTCTTTTTTAGTCCCGTTGAAAGTTTGTTTTCGCAAGCCAAAATATCGACCAATACAATGATCGGTTGACTCTTTTTCTACTTAGTATATATATTCAGGATTTAGTGATCGAGGTCTACACCGACAATTATTCTATCTATCACTAGTTTTTCGCTCCGGTTTTGCCGTTTTCAGCGTTTCTAAAAATGCTTTTTGATTGAAAGGGAATCAAAGTGCTAATGTGTTGAAAAGGACCATGTAATACTTTCTTTATTAAATACTGCCATTTGCAAATATCCAATGACTGGCCTCTTTTCCCCAACTGTTCGCAAGCGAACGTTCGCTGCTGTTGCATACCGTGGTAATGCCCTGATGAAAAGTAATGACGGCCCTGATTGATTCATGATACAGAGATGTTGATGCTGTTGCTGGCAGTTGAATTCATGTTGAACCAGCTGATACTAAATATTTTGGTATTTGCCATTTTTGTTTTGCATTCATGCGTCGCCATTGTTTTCTTCTTGTGTTAGAGTGCTTCAAAGACAGCCGTTATCATATCTAGTCGTGCACTAAAATTACTGAAATGCTGGGAGAATTCCTCCTAATGGCAAAAGGGTCATAATAAGATCACATAGCAGCTTCCAATTTAAGATACTAAGGTTATCATGGCTTGTTCCAGGCTCTCGAAGTTGGCGGGGTGGGAAAAAGGAAAAAGGAAGGAGAGCCTGTAATCATTTCTTTTATGACCCTCTTCCACCCACTTTTGGCACGTTTGAGATAATTAGATTTCTGCCGTCAAACTGTTGAAATGTCTGTGAGTTGGAATCTTTCTCAAATTTCTCGCACGAGTACTTTGCGCGGCGCTAATACCTTATGCGAGCGTGAGCATTTTGGAGTGTAAAAAGGGGTCGGTAGGCAACACACGACTTTTACCTCGTGCCAAAATGCTGCTTGTCCAATGATTTTTTTCTCTTACGGGTAGTAGCCCCAAGAGAAACTGAAAACAATGCTTATGCAAAATTTTGGAGTGAACAACAAAGAGTATTATGGTATGTTATAGTATTTTCTGCAGTGGTCAATACTAGGATTGCAGAAACATAGCTCATGCTCATTTGCATCTCATTATAAAAACAAAAGAGTATCAAAACTTAAGATGATGATTAGGGTGATGAAAGTAATGATGTGAGTGAATATGATGTCGAGTCAGGGTAGAACTTTCCACGGGAACCAGAAATTTTTCACCTAACTTACTTCACTTGATCATACATACGTTTCAAGGCGTTGGTTTTCGTTTTTCGCCCATTAGTGGAGAGGCCTTTTCCAGGATCTGAAAAGGAAATTTATAGCTTTAAAGAGCTTCCTGTGAAGAAAAACACGTTCTACCTAAGTTTTTGTTGCTGCCTATTTAAAATGTAAACTACCATGACCAGACATCTTTGTAATGCTTTAAAACTTTGCGAAAAGGCCGAAAAAATTGGTTACCTCGCGTGACTGTTTTTTGTTTTTTGTACTAAAGAAGAGCAAATGTCAAACAACGCACATATTCTCGTGGTCTAGACTGTTAGGTTGTATTATCCGTAAGTACCTGGAATGCACACCACACAAGCCGCCCTGTTAGGCCAGCACCAGGTTCTAAGCGTTAGGTCACACTCCGTTAATAACGTCTCATTTCCATCACACTGAACGCTATACATAAAGGAGGAATCTGATGCCGATGTAGCTGCTGCCACAGCTCCTTGAAAGCCAAGCTGACGGCAGACCACGTTTGCTTCCTTTATATCCCAGTCAGTACCGCAAACTTCTCTCCTGGATCCTTTGTAGAACACTTCAACTCGACCTTGGGATGTAACATTACCCCAACCAACTAATCTAACTAAATTAAAGACAACAAGCAGAATAAAAATTGTTAAGGATTCCAAGGGAAAAATCGAGTGGATCAATACGGTTATTTGCCATTCATAGGAAACCAACCGTCGCAATGTCGATGGAGTGTGTGTGACCGCGGGTTCGGAACCTGCTTATGCCCCATTCAATCTCTCTTTTTTTTCTAAAAAACTTGAAGGGACTTAGTACTTAGAAAAAGATAAGAAGAGTAGAAATTTGAAGAGACGTAGGTTAGGTGAGGTAACCTGCCTGTCCATATAATCTCTCATTTTAATTTAATCACGTTTACATGATGAATGGAGTGACCCGCCAAGGCGGGTTACCCGGTCTACCAGACAGGGTAACGCTCTCAGCTGGGGTCAAATTTTGCCATGTGTAAACGTTCAAGGTGAGGTAACCCGCCTAGCCAGGGTCTGATCCGTGAAACATCAAATTCGTGCAGAATTCACTTTGGCGGTGGTTATACATCATTATTAAAGGTAACAATAGAGAGCAACGGCGCTGAAGGTTGCAGCAAGAGCAGCAACTTAAGAGTGGAAGAGTATTAATCGCCAAAACAATTGGTTTGCCAGCATTTTTCCTGTTTACGTGCTTAACGACCATTCAATAATCTTGGGAAAATGCACCCCGGGATGGCGGGGTTGTAAGATTGCATGTAAAGGAGGGTTAATATTTAACCCTACCTAAGCGGGTTACCTCACTTACCTGGGGTTCCCCACCTCCATGTAAACAGGCCTTAGACAATCCATGTAAGTGAAGCTAAGAAGGGAAGGTACGGTTCTGGAGGATGGAATCTAATGCTGACCGGTCACCGACGTGTTTCTCGAATTTCCCAATACCACCTTGCACGATTGCTAAACCAGAATTACCCAAGACCGCCTTGCTCGCATGCTGAAAAATTAACCCGCACCACCTTGCGCGCCTAGCTTCTTCAAATCGAGAAGATTTCGCATATTATTAATGCAACGAAATAAACGATACTTTCTTAAGCGGGGGAATTTAGGGTCCCTCCTCGGGTCCCGGCCTCTGCGTCGGAATCCTGCGGGGGCAATAAACTTAGCAAGATGACAAGAATGTAAATAAGTTTGTATATTTTTTGACGTCCATCTTCTTGAGTCACTTATAGACCTATCTTTTTTTTCCTTTCCTTTTCTTAATTGCTTTCTAGTTGTAAATGAGCAGAGGATGTTTTGTTTGTACATATATGTTTTAATTTAATTTAATTTGTCACTTTTGAACATCAATAATAATAATAATAATAATAATATAATAAACAAAAAAATATACTTTATTAAACTCTTCTCAAATGGAAAATTAAATACAAATTTAGTATAACTATAGTTAAAAAAGAGTTCTTGGTGGTCCGGTGGTTTTGAACAGAGCAAATGTAAACAACTGTCTATAAACTAAAAAATGAAAATTTCTATGTACATCCCAATAATAAAGTATCTATAGCTGTTGAGTCTAGCGAAGTCCTGCTTGGCCCATCTCTATTTCTAGATCCCTGTCCTTAACATCTAAGTTCCTCCTTCTCGGAGTTCTCGATCCCCTTAGGCATAGGAGCGCGCTCCGAAAAATTGCAAAGAACGCTTTCGCCCTGACCCATGAAATTGTTGTGGCGTCTCTCTTGCTTTTTTGCAGATAATAGCTCGGCTAATCTTGAGTGGTATCTCAGGCATTCGTCAGCCATCCCTCCCGTCGTTGTAAATACCAGTGGGGTGAATGTGCCTTGCTCTATTTCTGTGACGCGAGAGTTGTATTTTCGCTTATTTTCATTTTCATGAATCCTGTAGATTTGCTTGGGGCTAAGATCTCTATACGAGTCCGCATAATAATAATAATAATAATAATAATAATAATAATAATAATAACAATAATAATGATGTAAGTAATAAATTACATTTTACAACAGGAAAACTGAAACCTGTAATAAATAAGTTACACTAGCCAGTAAAAAAAAACACGGTACATTGCGTGGTCCAAAATTTCTTGCCGCGGCAACCCTAGCTATTGCGCATGGTTTCATTCACAAAACGGCCTTTTTTCTTACCTGAGGAACAAACTACACCTGCGTCTTGTCTATGATCACAGTTGTGTTTTCCCAAGCCGTTGTGACGACACTCTGTCAATGATCTTTCATTACCAGTACACCTTACGTCATCCATCCATATTGTTCCATTTCCTTGCCCAAAAGTCGCAAACCCGTGTGCTTTTACAGCTCCTTCAAATCCAAGTTCTCTGCAAACTACGTTAGCATCTGTGAGGTCCCACCAGTCATCACACACTGTTCCCCAGATTCCACTGTAAAACACTTCCACTCGGCCTTGCAAGATAGAATCTGTACCATCGACCAAACGAACCTCTAGGAGATAAGCACATCATTCTATAATCTCGTTTCTCCTCATAATATATTAACTGTTGAATCCAACATAAGGGGCATGTTTTTCAAGGCCACTTCTTAATGGTGATCTTGACCACTTTTTGGAGTGATGATCATTCGTTACGGCTGCAAATTGGGTAATTGCGACACTGCAGAACCCGATACATATAAGAGATGAATTTTGTACTTTATTGTTTATGTTTGCTAAAAAATGTACAGGACGTTCGACGCAACTCAAAGACGTTTTACTGCGCTTTTCAAACACACGCGAACTCTGAAGTTCAAAAGCCAACTGACGTTTGCGTTTTTCGCTGCAGTCTATCCTCTTGGCGGACCTCTTAGGAAACAGAACTTTACTTAAATGGGCTCAAAAGGTCATGGTTTGTGATCTGTGATTGGTGGATTTCGATCCGTTTTGTGCGTTTCTGTGTTTCCTGGTTTCTTAAAGTGGCGAATTACAGACTTTTCTTATTTTCCTTTCGTTTAAAAATTCTCAGTTTAAGGCAAATTCGATTCTTCTTGGGCTGATAGTTTAAAGCAACTGCAAAACCTTGGCAAAATACACTCATGGGGGATTGGCTTTAGCTACGAGTCAAACCTTGAGTGTATTTTATATCAACTGTTTATCGCCCATGTCTAAAAAGGGTAGCAATCCGAAACATAGCTGAAAGCTGAGTGCAAATTGAGTACATGTCTATGAAACATTTATTTAATAATAAGGCCAAACTCAATTAGCCCGTGAAGAACTATATAACGATACATTAATTATCCAAACATAATGTTTTTATTACTTGAGCACAGGACACCTGCGTCTTCTCTATGACCACAGTCTTCTACTCCCCAACCGTTGTGAGGACACTCCGTTAATGATCTTTCGTTTCCAGTACACGTTACGTCGTCCATCCATATTTTTCCATCTCCAGGTCCAAAAGCAGCCCACTTGAATGCCACTATAGCTCTTCCAAATCCAAGTTGGCGACAAACTACTGTGGCGTCATTAAGGTCCCAGTCGTCATCACACACTGTTCCCCAGGTTCCATTGTAAAACACTTCCACTCTGCCTTCTGAGATGGATCCACCCTTGACCAAACGAACAACTGCAAAATGACCAATTGACTTCACACGGTTTGTTGCCACTTTAGAAACGAGAGGGGAACTGGAGCCAAAATGTGCCTCGCAATTGTTTCTGGGATCGTTGCCAGGGACGCGCCGGTCAGCTATTGGCCAATTGTTTGCTCTGTCCCTGGTAACAGTCCCAAAAGTCTTTGTGAAACTTCACTCAGTCCCGGCAGTTCCATTCTGGTTTCTTAAGTGACGAATTAAAGACCTTTCTTATTTTCCCTTCGTTTAAAAATTCTCAGTTTAAGGCAAATTCGATTCTTCTTGGGCTGATATCATTCAAAGTAAGTCTAACTTAAACTAAGAGCCCACTGTTTTCAAAAATCAGTAGACCTCGATCGAGATTAATAGTAATAACGTCTGTAAGTGGGTTCAATTTTGAATACATTCTGAGCAGTCTATTGCTTCATGAAATAACAGCACTGCTGACATATTTTTGTTTTATAACCGGTTTTTAGCCATCGAAAAATTTTATTCATAAGTTTGGAATCTACAGGTGATGCATTTTATTTCGACGTAGTATAATATATAATATCAGCTCATCCTCGATTAACATAATTTTAAAACCACATTTTGGTGGCGCGAAGCATGAATAAGCTGGCAATGATAAAGTAAGTCAATCCAAACTTTCTACTGCTCAAATGTCTTGAATGAGCACTTCCATGAAACGTCTATATGTTCTATACTACTGAACTTAATACATACCATTGTTGCTCCCTTCAATATAACGAAACGTTAAACCTGAAAAAAAAAATGATCCACAAGATTAGCTCTGGACTGGCAGACCACTGCACGTCAGAGGGGATGGTCGCAAGTTCGATTCCCGGGGCCTGAGAGTTACGGATGTACTGTCTTTGCTCTGCAAACGGCGCGGTTATACTTTTGCATGGTTCGGGTGGCTTAGTATAGTAGAAATAGCGATATTTTCTCCACTGGAAGGCCTAAAAACAGAGTCCTCAATTCAATCAATCTCTTCATGGTAACATTGAGGCTTGAACTAGGACTTGGAACACTTTCTGCTGAATATAATTAATATAGCATTTCAGTGGTGTTTAGCAACAAAAGGCAAACACCTTTCACCTGTAAATATAAGTAAAATGATCGAAAAGATGATTTTATCGCGAATTTTGTATTTTCTGTGCATCGCTCTTGTTCTATGGCCGCGGTCACTGCCCACTCAGCGTTACAGCTGGATGCAATTAAACAGCAGAATCAGTAAACTTGAACTTTATTCAAATACCTTAAGGAGTTTCAGTATAGGTTAACTTTTTGTTAAAAAAGATGTTTCGCTTAACCAAACGAAATAAAAGGCCAACGCGCGTGGATTGTAGGATAGAGAAAATGAAAAAACTGTCACTGAAGGTACAAGAAGGTACCTGATGATCAGACGAATGCACGTGTTTTTTTTTTTATATATATAATCCGTATGTGTTTATATCAGTACTGTAGGGTGCATCAGTGTCCAAAGTATTCAGTCCCAAGGGAAAGCTTCTACAATCAAATCCAACAAAATTTTGTCGATTTTTATCAGCTATCTTGCACAGAATTAGTAATGAAATTGATGAATTCACAGAATTTTCAGCTGTAAATTCACATTTGTTGAAATTTTTTTCATTATGTAATGACTTACGTAATAATTTGTTATCAAATCATACTGATGACACTTGATTGACTATTGTAATCATTGCATTGTATCATCTTTAGTATATTAAATTGTTTTCTATCTTGAAGCTTTTGCAATACTGTAACTCATATAGTCATGCAAGTAAAGCCTATGTTGTTGTTCTTGTTGCTTCACAAAAGCGAAATATTTAACCAACGCACGTGGCATCTTTTCTTTGTCTTACTATAGCCCATATTTAGAAAAGCTATACATTCGGCCAGTTTCAATTCTACTGATGCCCTTGATGTTGATTTTCAAAAAGAAACAGTGATATAGAAAATGGAAGATTAAAATGGGTAAATGATGCAATGGAACGATTATGTTGTTACCATAAACAATGAAATGTTCCCCTCGCTTTTTTCAAGTTCAATTTATGTTTAACAAGTTTTTTTTTCCATACTGTAAATGCGGTAATAAGAAGTCTTGTATCTGTATTCTTGCTCGCGCCCCGTGAGGGGTACTCCGAGTGCGGCCTATACGGGGATCCGAAGCTCGCAAGAAAAGGGCACCTTTTTCTTGCTTCAGGCATATAAAGAGGGTGCGGGTTTCACGAGTTGAAGGATATGATTATGAATTGGTAAGGAAATCTGACATTTCAGTCTTTAAAAGAAGCTAAATTTTAAGGGAATATCAGAAAAGCCGTTTTTTACGGCTGTGCAAGGAGACAGTGTATTTACTCCGGCTAAAACCAGGGATGTAGCTTTCTAACGTCTAGGTATTTGAAGTTACGATTTTTCGATAAGATGCAAACGAAAGAAGTACCTTTTATTTCAAAAATTGCATATAAAAGGATTACGGGATGGACCTCGGGCCGGAAAAGGCTCCCCGTATAAAACTCTGTTGAGTGCCCTCCTCGGGGCTCCCGCCTTTTTCTGATTTATTTTGCCATTCTCTCTTGATTTTTTTGAATCCTGGTACCAAATCTGAGCATTCATACCATGAAACAGCGTTTAACCCTAAGTTTTTAAGGGGAGCGAAATTCAATTGATTTTTACTGCAATTGCACCTACGGCTACCCTTCCTAAACACACCCATAGTACAAACCATGATCTAATAGACGAATGACTTACTATTTCATTATCAAAACTCAGGGCGCTTTCCAAAAGTCAGAACTGGGCCCGGCCGGACCCAGTGGCCAGACCGGACATTTTGGCAATGAAATAGCTTTTTTCCAAGAGGTCTGGTTGAAAAACCATCTCCTTTGTGCATAACATTTAGGATTTGATCGATCTGAGCTGGATGACTAAGTTTTGATTAAAAGTGAAATTTTCATTGCGATGGGAATAGGCTGACTGATCGGTTCTGACAAGTGGAAAGCGCCTTCAGCATCATTTGACTGTTTCAACGCTAAACAGAGTTAGTATATACTAAAACAGTGCGGGATAGTGTCTATTTTCGCGCACTCTGATTGGCTACTCAACCTTCGGATATCCATCCATGCAGTGCTATTCACTGATTCATCTCCAGTTCCTCCGAGCGAGCGACGCCAAACTCGCGCAAGTCACGAGCAAAATGGCTTGCCACGGTTTGCTGCCGTAGCAAAGAAAGTGGTTTCACAAATAATCAAACAATTCAAACTGATGCCGAAATACATGAAGGTGACTAAGTAACCTGCGTAGTAGGCCCAAGAAAGAACGGACGCGCGAGAGGGAGAAAAAAACAAATTAAGTCTTGAGTTACTTTATTTAGCTGACATATTCATAAATAAGCTTACCGTAAACGATCTAATAAACGCCTCTGATCAAATAAACGCCCCCCCCCC
>BOPM01000569.1:207658-224553 GCA_022179025.1 Porites australiensis | reverse complement strand
ACCCATGTTTACCCTAGTAGTACTGTATACCCTGTATACCCCTATATACCTTGTGCACCCATGTTTACCCTAGTAATACTGTATGCCTGGTATACCCTTGTATGTCCTGATTACCCATATTTACCCTAGTAATACTGTATACCCTGTATACCCCTATATACCTTGTGCATCCATATTTACCCTAATAGTACTAAACAATTTTAAGCCGAGTTTAACTAAACAGCTTTCAATATGTTGAAGCTTTAGTGTGAATGGGGCTGTAGTGTTACAAGCTGTCATAGTGACATCACAGATCTTGAAATCCTTGTGGGAGGGGGGAGAGATGAGGGGGGAGGAGTGGTTCATAAAAACCCAATACCTCATTGTCGTCCAAATGAAAGAAGAAAAATCAATATTTTACATTTTAAGGATTTATTTTTATTTCATGCTAAGAGTGTACATACCTCTGAAATCGTTCTAACTTACAATCAAAAAATCAATTTCGGTATCATATACAATTATCAGCACCATAATTATCAGAAACTCTTTAACTATGAAGCCTTTACCTTATCTTGTGATTTAAAAACAGCTATTAAAACTTGGCCAGTAACGTAGCAGTAGGTACCTTGTCTACCCTCAAACCATGAGTATTTTACAAACTCTATTAAAAAATTAAAGATTATAGAACGTCGACCTATCTGCCATCACTATTGGTTTCCGATTCAGAGAAAAAGTATTCTAAAACTGTTACGTTAAAAAATAACTGTAAGTACATCAAAATTGTTTCATCATAAAAATATATGTTCTATCACATAAAAGAAGGTAGAGGCCTGACTTCTAGCACTTCACCATACCACACCGAAACTAATTACATTAATGATAAATGCAGGCCCAGGTCGTCGGGGAATGTAACCGAAACCAGATTTTGTGGCCCTGGTAATATAATATGTTTATCGACTGAAAAACCCCCCAAAACCCAAACCGAATCACTCTTCATTACCATTGACAATAGACACTTTACTTGACTCACGCGGGAGTTTCCCGCTTCAATTTCCCGCACTTTAATAAATCTTATTTGAGTTGTTCAAGACGTGAAATCATCATTGAACACAGACTACAGGGTAAGGAGGGTCGCGACTATGTTGTACTGTACCAAATCATACCGCCTGATAAGACGAAATTTTCTATTTTCCCTGCAGGTTAATTTGTCAAAAGGAAAACAACATGGAAAACACGCCAACTTAAGTTTTAAGCCAGTGACAGAGCGATCGATTTTCGATTTTTCACGGAGAAACTAAAACAACAAACGAACAAGAATATAAGAATTTGATTGATCTATGGAACAGTCAGACAAACGCGCCCCGCCGTTTCTATTGAAATCATTTGCCATTTTTCACTAAACAATATAGTTCACTCGTATGTCGACGACTTGGCCTGTACTTATGAACAAAAATCAAGTTGAGTCAAGCTCATGGTTTTTCAAGACTGGAAAAAAAGGAACCGGGGTATGAGCGTTTCTTTTTTAACAGCTATCTTCTTTCTTGTTTCTCACTGTCTAAGCTAATTGTGCAGTCGAACTGACTTCACACCATGTATTTTCTTACAAAACAAGGCCAGTTTCCTGCTTTAAGATTTTTTAGTTTGCAGAATTTTACGCTAAACAGTCCAGCTATCTACAAATTAATATTTAGAGAAAAACATGTTATACGTTGGTAAGCATTAGATATAATGAAAATTCCATTTCACTTTAACGCCTGACGGCTTAAAATGCAAAAACACATTAAATTTTCTTGAGTAACTAAACTTCATTAAATGTGAAGAGGGCTTTGTTTCCATTACCATAACATCATCTCGAGTTGCAACTATATCAGTTTAATAAAGCTGTGTATCAAAAAAAACATTGCTAACACTACAAATACCTGTAATAGTTAGGTTAAGCGTGGAGCATGCAGACGGTAACTATAACATGATAACGTGCTTTTGCGCTACACTGACTTTATACAAAAAAAATACTAATTGGTACTGGCACTGCATCTTTGTAGTATAAAAAAAATACCAAAGAAAATTATAGCATTTTTTAGCATCTTATTTCTCTTTTCTTTTGTTCTTTTTTCTCTTTTGGATTGTAGGCGAAAATATTTATTTCAACACTCGTCTAATGACGATTACTTGTAAATAAACTAAGAGTTAATTTTCAGATCTGTAGGCAATTAACGAAACCGACAGGTGTGCTTGCAACACTGCTCTCCGTGCTTTGCCGGACGTGCACAAAACTAGGAAGCTAAAAGAACGATACCGGTCGTGAGATCAATCGACAGTATACCTTTGAAAGTTGTTCCTACATACTTAACTTTTGTTTTCGGTCTTACGGTGTATTCTAAATGACTGCCTCGCGGATCAACTAAACTGAACGTGTACTTGAATCAAAATAATAACAAAGAGCTTATCATAATTTATAGTAAGTCGGCTGATCCTGGAAGTCCGCTCATGACGAGTCTGTCGTAAAGTTCCCCAACCATCAAAAAGCGGTGTTTCGCCATAAGGTCAAGAACAACGTCGCACGGGTTGGTAGTTCTCTTATCAAGAAAGCGGATTTCGTTGTAAGACATACCAAAGCTCTCTGCAAGCTGTTTCCATTCTTCTCCGCCTAGCAAACAAAAGTGATTTAAAAGTTTCAGATTCTGTTTTATCGGAGAGTTTATAGAAACAGTAGAGCTTGATAGGAGAGACCTACTCTCGAGAAAACTGAATGATATTTTTGTGTGACGACAGATGCGTTCTTGAAGACAACTGGCTTTTTCTTTGAAGTATGAGCCATGATTTTAATTTAAAACTTGTTGAACACTAAGATTAAAATGATTTTTATGAGCATGACATATGATATTGCATAATGGGGTGCTTAAGTAACCAAGACTACGATGGCAGCGAATTAAGTCTGACTTAAGGTGACTCGATAGGGTTTTTCAGGATCAAACCCTCCCAAGTACGTTTGAACATAAACTACGTCACCATTAACCGACAGATTTGGAAAAATTACCACCACTGCTGTATTAGATAAAGATGAAAATTTGCTCTGACTGAGGTTACAATAACACCGGAGTTGACATGGCAACGAAATGACGCCATGAATTTCTCGGCACTGGGAACTGTCCTTCCAAAATCGTTCACGAGAGCTTTTTCCTCCAATAGCCGCCCCGATGTTTTTGAAGTTTCAGCGAAATCGGTTAAAGCGGTATCGAGATATCGAGATAATTGGGATGGTTAGAAATACGGTGAAAACTGGACAATATTGATGTTCGGCCACTATCTGAAGAAAGCGAAGAGTTTTGAAATGCAATTTCACCTCATAGTAGTTTCAGTCTTTTTAAAAGCGCATGTGAAAGATCAAGGAGATAGCTCAAGGCAATTGCTAGAAAGAAGGCTTTGATTAGTATGTATCGAGGAGCTCTAGTTAGCGGTTTTGTAAACATTTTGGTTTACTTTAACAAATGAGCGAATAATTTTTAAACCACTCTATAGATGTTTTTAAAAGTTAAGATTCTAGAGATTAACCGTGGTTTTATATATATGACATTTGAGTTTCAAGATTATTGATATGTTGTAAGGTAGTAAAATAAGGGCTACAATTCGCTAAATTTTCGTCAGAAATTTCGTGTTTACAAGTGAGAGTCTCATTATTCATGGGTATTGTCTCCAAGTTTTATCTTTTCGTGGACAACAATACACCTGTAGCTAACATTTCTGCATATTCGTTAGTTACTGCTGTTCACGAGCCACCTTAAAATGAATAGAGAGAAGTCGTCACGTCACGTTGCCATTGTAGACGAATTTCTGGATCTCAGGACTGAAGTGGTCCTGCATCTTCTTTCGCTTGGCTGATGAGCCGAAATCGATTAATGCTGAGTTGTTTGAATATTCTGACGGTGTTATGAGAGGATCTGTTCGTGGACGAAACCGGCCAATAGATGACCGTTGTCCCGACTATATACGCAAAACTGTTTCAACCTCTCAGTCAATGCAAACGAGCGAAAAAGGCTCTCAAAATAGTTTAACGACTCCTATTTTGTAATTAATTTCTTCGTGAATCTAAAATGATAATGGCAAATTTGTCGTGGCATGTTTTGCTCCACCAGAAAATGTCGTATTTGAAAGTTTCCTGTTGTGGTCGCACTTCCGTAACCTTCAATAGATATTTTTTTAGGCTGTTTTCTTTCGCAACTGCATGAGTTGCGTCTTTAACTGCGATGGTCTTCCATGCAGTTAGTTTTCTAACCATAATTTAGTTAATTTAGATGGGTATACCTAAATCAAATTTTTGTCGTTGTTTTTGTATTGGATATAATTCACTGTGAAACTCAGAAAACCGTGAACACCTGAAAAATTTCAGCAATGTTGATTGTGTATACTGGCCAATCACAATAAAGTTCAGGATACGCAAACAAACCTCAAAACCACAAACTAATTACAGCTGCTGTTTGCGGTTTAGTTATCTCGTGCCTTATTGGCTTATTTCTCGCAACACAATAACATTCCATAAATATTTTTAGTGTTCACAGTTTTGTGAGTTTCACAGTAATGTCTGGAACTAGTAAATAATCTTTTCACGTGATATTGACAATATTGTAGACACATAACTTTGGCATTTTTGGGGACACAGGTGAGAAGCTTGCAAGAAATTACAAATAAAACCTACCACAAAGACTAAATGTAAGTTCCTTTCTCATCTTAAAGGGAATACAAAGCACATCGAGATTCTCGTTCAATAAGGGACCTGGTTACCAAACAACATGGTGTGAGTAAAACAAACTACCATAACTGTACATGCAAATCTGTGTATATGCTTCTACATCTACGAAGTTCTAACATAAACTTTCTAAAGGTCTAAAGGTGGCGAAAATGAGGTGGCTATTGTTGAAAAGAGAAGTGTTCTGTCCAGTTCTTTCCTGAAAGATGCGGGAAAAACTTCACTTACTACTTGGAAGTATCTTTCCTCGTGGTAATAAAAGAAAGAAGGAATTTTTACATGGCTTTTTTGTTGTGGACGTACCTGTAGTACCGGCAGGTGCTATCGTCCTCAAGTACTCAATTACGTCGATTCTGTTTTGAGATTTAGCTTCATTAGCGAGACACCGAATCCATCTGTGCGTCCCACGCTCTGGATTTTCCAGTTCTGCTGGAGTTAACTGCAGACACTCTTGAAATTGAACTACAATTTCCTTGGGTGTTTTCGACTGAGTCTGAATGCACTGAAGAACATCATGGGGAAGAGCAAGAGACTTCTCTAGAAATTAAAGAAACATGTTACAACAGAAGACTTCAAGTGTCTGCAATAACTATTATATATTGGATTAAAGAAAGAACAGATATGAGAAAACACAGGGTTTAAAAAGTACAACTCATGTAAGTGTTCTTGCCTTCTTGGTAAGTTATACAGCTTCTCAGTTCTCCCACCTCACATCCAGATGCACCTTGCCGCTTGAGAAAAAAACATAATCAAAGAATTAAGAATATACAGTTTGGAAACCCTTGATTTTGTTGTTTCTTTATAGTATATATATATTTTATCATTACATTAAGTTGTATTATTAGATAATGGTATCTTTTGCTAAGTGACAAGATCAGGTAATTTATGTA
Organism: Porites australiensis; assembly: GCA_022179025.1. Lineage (NCBI taxonomy): Eukaryota > Metazoa > Cnidaria > Anthozoa > Scleractinia > Poritidae > Porites > Porites australiensis. The sequence continues at coordinate 218,940 of BOPM01000569.1, read as the reverse complement.
ATCTGCGTGCCCTCCTAAAATAGCTTATGCTTTAATTTTGTATATTGTGGAAGTAGTAGTTGCTGTTAGTAGTGTTCTAGAAGAACACACTCCTGAATTGTAGAAATTGTACATAATGTCGAGTAAGACAGATACCAACCTGACCCACTAGATTCCTGCTTTCTTCAGGGACTGTAAATGAAAACCAAGGTGCAAACATTTTGATGCGAATTCTGCAATCTCCACGAAAACCAGGTCGGGTGCAGTACTGACATTTCTGAAGATCGGATTCAGACAACAAGTGAAGACACTCACAGCCACGGACATCATGAGTACGACATCTAAGAGGATCTTTCTGCGAACACACTGGACAGCAAACACACATTTCGTACCTCATGTGTTTTAGCCAGTTAAACTCTCTGCGCATGCACTCGAGAATAAGTCTGAGTTGCCAATGAATTGCACGACTGGTGGCTAGATTAGAATAATCATCAATGAAATCTTCCTCCATTGCTCCACAGAAGTCGCTTCCATCGTGAAGGATGATTTCAATAGAAGAGGAATGACACATAATGATAACAGACACCCCTTGATCAGGAAGGATGTGAAACCGAGCAAAATTACTGAACAGGTGGGGCTGTATCTGGCTCTTCCACTCATCGTTGCACCACTGATAAAACTGGAGAACTAATCGCGTGAACAGGCCCGGTGGCACTCGGCCTAAATCAAACCTTACAAAAAGTGAAGGGATTCTCACAGAGGAAAGGAGCTCAACGACGTTGTCTGTAGGGGGCGACATCAGCATGGATGGCACCAGGTACTGTTTGTGTTCTCCGTCAGATGGCCAGGGACAAAGCAAACTGAATCTCTCCATTATCGCGATAAGGCGTTTACAGGTGTCTTTACTGTACATATCAATCACAGATTTCCACTTGTGATCCAAGAGCCTTTCATCTAAGATTCCAGTGTCCTGCAGCTTAAGCAAAAACTCTTCAACGATGCCTTCTGTAGGCTCGTAACGCTTAACGGTGATCACTTCCTTGAATATATTAATGAGCCACTGGGGGTCCAAAATCACCGTGTTGTTCAATTCTGGTGTTTTGTTGAAATGAATTAGAATCTTTTGATCATGCATAAAGTTAAGCATCGTCTTAAACTGTTCCTCGTCGTAGATCCCGCAATTATCAGTGGCAATCTGCCTTGCTTCATTAATGGGCATCCATTTGTAATGATTTTCACGTAAAACCCGGAGGATATGTTCAAACCTTAACCACTTCAATGGAATAGCCTCTCTTGCTTGAGGAAGACTTTGGGCAACGGAACGCAATTTCTCTCTTAGGCGCACTACCTCTGGACACTCATTTTCGCTTCCTGACTTCGTGTTGTCGACAACAAAGACGTCCTCAAACAAATGGCTTTTATAAGGCTTGGTTCTTAGAAATCCAAAGATATCGAGCGCCAAACCTCTAGGATCAGTGGCACTACGGTAGGGTTCATCGGCGTGAGTACACACGAAAAAAACTGGAGGCAATCTCGCAGTTGTGGCTTCTGACGGACAGGTGTCCTGGCCAAAAGCATCTGGATCGACCAACGAATACACTGATGACAGCCAAAAGTCAAGGTAGTCTAGGTTTGTTTTGTTGCAACAAGAGTCTTCATGGGTCTTATACAGCCCTTGTCTAACGACAGTGTCAGCTTTTTTGTACGGGTTACGACTTAGGTCACAAGCTAAAATGTAGATGGCACTCTGGGTCAAGAATATTGGATGGGTTGCATAGTAGACTGACTGTCCACCAAAATCCCAAATAATAGAAAAGATTTCGTTCTCTTCTTGAGCCTTTTCATCTTCTTGCAGCATTCTTGCGACCAGTGTTGCTATGCTATCTGGTACTTTTTCTTCGAGAGGGTGACTTAAACTTTTTGCCCTTTCCCTTACGTCTATTAGCAATGGTTCAGTAGTACTTATGCTTTCAACATTTTGCAGCGTTGTTTCTAACGATGATGCTCCGCTGTCTGGCACCTTTTCTTTGAATGGACCACTATGACGTTTTGCGCTTACTTTTGACTCAGTAAGTAATGATTCAGTGCTGCTTCTGCAAGGTTCAATGAAAGGTTGGCTCGGAGATGTTTGTACTCCCACAGGTAACTTCTCAATGTTTTTTAACTCCCCACATATATACTTTGCGACGTGACGCTCAAACAAAACCTCTGATATGGGTTCTTTTACATTGTCCTTCTCACCTGTTCTCCAAGCCTCAGTAGAAATATGAAAGTAGTTGGGGTCAGTGTCTATTCCTACCGTACTGGGTTCCTTTACATTAAACTTTTCTCCCTTTAAAGATTTTTTCAGACTTGTCTTTCCTGTCCTATCCTGCCCAATTAACATGATTGGTACTCTTTTTGTGGATGTCTTCCCATCCAAAACAGCACGGTTGTACGCTTCAACTGCCACGGGACCCCGCGCTTGAATATCTAAGGGAACTTAAATTGACACAAAATAAAACACAGGATCCATTAGTCTCCAATACATGTATGAGCTTGTACGTGTAGTTGCACACATAAGAAAGAGATCTAGAATAAATGAAAATCATAAAGTCGAACTACAAATTGATGATTTCGTTGAAGAAAGACGACTTACAGCGCAATTTAGACAGCTACGGTAATATAAAGCCACAGTTAATATCAAACTAACTAAGTAAATAAATAGACAAATACAAATGCTTAACGTAGGTATCACAAAAATCAAAGTTATTACATTCATGGGATGAATCGTTTGCTTGTCGCAGTAGTTGGAAGAAAAAAGTTTCAGTTTGATTTGTTTAGGCAGATCTTCAATGACGAAGAAAATACACAGGAAGATTCCATTTAAAATAACATAAGAAGTTTAAAAAATAATGTTCCTTACAATGAGTATGTAGTGTATTCAGTTCACCAAGCAATCGTACTTAACATTCCTTGCTGAATCAGATTGGTCAGGGCACAAGCTGAATGGGATTTTTGTAGAAGTAAAACCGCATAAAACCTCACTAGCCACTTTCTAGCGGAGCCTCCACGCGCGCGCGAAGCACTCGCAGCGGAACACCATGGGTAATAAAATTTGGTAAACTATCCATCCGAGAAAATTTGGTTATGACGTCACCGTACGTCCGTACGGACTTTCCGGGTAGGGGTAAGTAGGAACGAATTCCTCCCCTCTCCCCCAGAGAGTTTTGTCCCCTATTGTTTAAAAGCCTTTAGAAATGATTGACAAATCAGAATCTGTCAACTGAACAAATGTTTGGTGGATTTTGGAGGCCGACCATTTGACTTTTGAGGGGGTTATGGGTTATTTGAGAAAAAATATCTTGCAGACTAATTTCGAGAGGAAAAAAGTATGCAAATAAATTCCTGGAAAAAAAAATGCACTGAAAAAAATATCGCTAATGAGGTATAATGCTGAAAAAAAATCTTACACCCGTAGATGTCGGGGAAAAAATTTCTAACTCCAAGAGAGGTTTGGGAAAAAATTCTACTAAATCAGTAAAATCATCCATACCATCAAATGGAGCCTCCATCTCCATTTATTTCTTGAGTCAACCCTTTTTCGAGTAGATTTATAAATAGAACGGCTTGTTTCCCGCGAAAATTGCCATATTTCCGTGAGTTTCGTATGTCAGCGTGAAAAAATAAAGTTAGATGAAGTCAAACTCAGAAGCCCGTCCTTCGAACGTTTTCCTTTTTTATTTTACATCCATTTAAATTTTACGATTTTACAGCCGCTGGGATCTGGGTATCATGAAATAAACGTTAATGAATTACCCGACTGAGACTGAGCATGAAGCGATGGGACAAAGAAAGCGATCTGAGGGTCACGGAAAGGTTATCTTTGCCACTGTTGTTTTTTTTTTTTTGCCGTCATACATCCCTCATGTAAGCATGCACTTCGAAAAGAGTCGACGATTAAGCGTTCTGTGGACAATTTGGAACTTTTCGATGATCAGCGCCGTGGATTTCGCCAGTTAATCAGTTAAGCACCGCGTGTATGAAAAGCGGTGTCCTAAGTAGAAACTACAAGGAATGCTTTAGTTCCAAAATTTGAGAAATTGCAGTCTTCCTTTACAACTGACTTGTATTAACATGAGTGTTGCCTGATAAAACTGACCCTTGAAAAGTTGAACAGAAGAGAACAGTTGCTCGACTGTGAAGCGAACTCAAAAGTAATTTGCTAACGGAGGAATTTGTGACATCGCGCTCCAGTCCAAAGACCCACCTATCTCAAGAAAAACAAAATGGATTGTAACTGCGCCAAAAGAATACTGATTATGACTGACTAACAGGACAATTCTCATCAGTTAATTTAGAAGTTTAAGCTCAGTTCTTTCCTTCGAATTCGCATCTGTATAGATCACTTTTCGCGAGACAATGTTAAATAGCTGGGCCCGCGTTACAAAACATAGCAGGAAATCATCACACTAGCTGACGGACAAAACAACCACAAGGACTACAAGTATTTATTCAGATAAACGCATTTCGGAAAAATAACCGTGAAAAACTAGAAATTTGATTAATATTGAGTCATTTAGCGGAAATAAGAACCTTAACGCTTAAAAAAAAAATTGGTTAAAAAAAACGAACCCTGTCAAAACTACAGACTGCAGGAAGTAGTTAATCATTATGCATGGAACAGACCAGCGTCATGGACTCTTAATGTGAGACAAGCAGCCAAAATTAAGATTAACATTAAAACTCTCTACAGTATAATCTACCCGCTAGAAAGAAAGCAAAGAAAATCTCCGAGGGATGAAAACGATTCACTAGCTTATGATTGTGTTTGGCCTGTCAACACCGAATTTCCTGCTGCTTGATAAAGTACAATAATATGGGGTGCCAAATTTATCTTTATTATTTAGAGTGGTTATTTGTATATAACCAAAACAATTTTGGTTATTTACAAATAACCACATTGCAGTTTTATTATTTCTAAGTAAGCAAAATATAAAATTGGTTATTTACAAATAGCCAAAACTGAAATTTCGTTATTTAGCAAATAACCAAAAATTAAAAAGTGGTTATTAAATGCGAGATTGGTTATTTGTATAGGTAATCACATGATTTCGAGTGCAATTTGGAATAAATAAGCACGAGTAAATTTTTCAAAGACCAACAAAAGTGCACGAGCCCGTAGGGTGAGTGCACTTTGTGGTCTTTGAAAAATCTACAAGTGCTTATTTATTCCAAATTGCACGAGAAAAATCATGTGATTACTTATTAATGATATACACGAAAAACATAACTACAACAACAAATTTTGACAGCGCGCGCGTTTTTAGTTCATTCAACTGATTGGCTGAAACAGACTACTACCTTTGTCAAATTCAAACTTTTTCCAGACTAATGCTTTCAAAATCATTCAGCTGAGAACTTATATGATCACCAGCCGGTTAAAGATAACTTGGTTTACAACAATCAGGAAAAGTAAGTGTTTTTAAATTCATCCTCGATTATGACAGCTCGGCGTTTACAAGAAGCGTTTTCAAGAAGTATATACTGCCGTTTTGAAATCAGGAGAACGCTTCGAGCAGCCAAAGATGAAAGACACTTGCTAAGGTTTTTTAACGACTGTTTATCATTGTCTGTTCCTGGGACCTCATCATAGCCGGATTCATGGACAAATTTTTGAGATTTAAAACCCAAAAATGAAGGAGGCAATTTATTTTCCTTCGACGCTGCCATCGATGGGTGAGTGGAGCCACAATTGTTGTGATATCGGAAACTGCCAGTATTATATAATATTTGCTTTATATCAGCGCTGGAGTTTTAATTATCTTATTTGGCCTACTGCAAGAGTCATCGTAGCTCTTCTTAGTCGGCTTCATCGTGGTCGTTAAGGAAATTTATACCTCTGTGACCTGTGACACTGACGATATGTTCTGAACTTACAATCTTTGCTTCTTCAGCATCCTGACTGTTGTTTTTCTTGTACAATGATTCGTAAACTTTTTTCTCACTTTCTTTAAGGCAAGTACCAGCTGCGGATACTTTCATTATGTGAGTTGTGGTATTTTCGCCCATTGGTTTAGTTTGGACCAGATGTTTAAATTTTCGGTTTCGTTTGCTACTGAGGTAGAAAAAAACACAGACCATCGCATGGATGTTTTAATAGAGGTCTTCGCTCCACAAGACTCAAAGAGAGCAACAAATTACGTACATGACTTGAAATCCCTGTTGTTATCATGGAATTGTATCCTTGTTCATTCTGTAGCTGTCATGGTTTGTGTGTGGTTGCAACCGTTTTTGTTCTTTATTTTTTTACTTTAGCGTAGTCTGTTATAAGTAGCTTGTTTTCTAGTTTCTCTGGCTCATTTTCCTCGATTTTGTTGACAGTATTTTTCTCTTAGCAACGCATTTTCAATACATTTAGCCAGAAAGACGTACTTTTTACAGTGTTCGGGTTTTTGGAATATTTTTTTAACTTTTCTATTGTTGTTTTACTTACAAAATTAAATCCCGCTGTCGTCTGCTGAAAACCATGACCATTTTCTTGAATTTTTGTTGTTAAAACATCTCTAATCTGATTGGTTCTTGTTGGTTTCTTTTGTGTTTTCAGCCAATCAGAAAGCATTTGTAATTTGCACTCGTGTTACAAGTTTGCACTCGTGTTACACATTTTGCACTCGTGTTACAGAAGAGCTGCACTCTTTTCTCAGCCAATCAGAATTAAGTAATTTTTTCGTGTATATTATTAATTAAATAACAACCAAAATGCGAGATTTGTTATTTATAAATAACCAAAATGCGAGAATTGGTTATTTATTAAATAACCTGAATGCGAGATTGGTTATTTATGAAATAACCAAAATGCAAAATTGGTTACTTATTAAATAACCAAAATGCGAAATTGGTTATTTATTTAATAACCAAAATGCAGGCAAAATGGAAAATTGGTTATTTATAAACAAACTGGACAATTTGTTATTTAGTAAATAAACAAACATGGACGATTAAAAATCCAAAAATGTGTAAAAGTGGTTATTTAATACAGAGATGGTTGTTTACCTAATTTGGTCTTAGAAAGTGGCCACGTGGCCCATTTTCCCGCTCATTTCCCATAACGACTTGCAGACTTCTATTTCCAACATGGCTTCTTCCACTTCCTCCACTTTCCTCTTTTTTCGTTCATTTGCCTTCTTCCACCCTCATTTTCCTTCATTAACTTTCATTTTCCTCCGTTCACCTTCATTCACTTTCATTAATCTTCATTCACCTTCACTTATTTTAACTCACCTTCATTCTAATTCATTTACCTTCCTTCACACTCATCCTTCGTCATTAACATTCATCTACCTACATAGGCTTTCATTTACCTTTGCCTTCTTTCACCTTCATTTACCGTCATCTTCCTCCATTAGCCGTCATTCACCTTCATCTATCCCGATTAGCCTTTATCCACGGTCATCTACATTCATTAGCCTTCTTTTAACTTCATACGCCTACATCTACCACCATTAGTCTTCATTTACCGTCATCTACTTCAGTGGGTTTTCATGATACTCCAGAGATTATCCAACGAATTGTCGTGCCGTCACATTATTCATTTCTGACTAATTTGTTCTCTTGTCCTTTAATCTTGAGACATTACAGATATTAAAAAATAATTTTGCATTTCCTTGAAACGTATCGTATTTTACACTGTTTTGTTAGTACAAGAGGGTCATAACCAGGTATATATTTTCAGGCTGATCTTACATTTTGGCCATAACTAATTGAAATTTTGATACCTGATCCAAAATTGTTGCAAATCCTGATCCCTGATCTCGTGAAAATCTTTTGATCCCTGGATTCAATTCTCTACTTGCTAAAAACTGAATGAAATACCAAATAAAGTGTCTCTCTTTTCGATTTCTTTTACAATTTTATTGGTCATATCATTTGCTGACTGGAGAATTAAGATTGGCTCCCGTCTGTTCTTTCGAGATATCATAATTTCTATCATAATCCGTTCCACTTTAGAGCTCCTATAATGATGTATCTTCTAAAAAACTTTTCGCACGCAAGTAGGGAGGAAAGTTGTACCGCCGAAGGCATTAGAAGTATTCTATACCTGTCTGACAATAAAAGCCTGACAGAACCCAAAATACGGAGCCAGTTTATTTTTTATGGAGGCGCAATTCAAGGATACGTGCAGGGAAAAGAAACCGATGATCATGAACAGGCCTCTGTGGAGGAAACAAGGAAAAGATATTACGGAATGGGAGCAAGTCGACGAAAACTTGGCTTGGGTGAAGTAACAAACGTTTCTATCATGGGTCACAAACTCAGGAAAAAGGCTGTTTGCGATGTTACGGACAATTCACATTACCAAAGGCAGTTTCTACGTGTTCTAAACAAACGTTTCTAGGTCAACTTCCTCTATTTGTTTGACCGATTAAGTTATAAGTAGGCTTGGTTTAGGAGCATATGCTTAATCTCGCTGTTGCTGCTCATCTATTCATTTTAATTCATCTTGCAGTTATCATTGATATAAAAGTTCACATTCAAGTTATAGCCTTATTTTTATTTCTGATTATTTCTTTATTCATTCACGTCTATTTACTCAGGTATATTAGGCTCTTTTCGTTTCTTTTAAGCTACGGAAAAACACGGGCAACAAAAAACATGCAACTTGTCACGCAACAACGCAAACGTGAGAGTGAAAATCATTTATAAACACAGCTCAGTGAAAATTAAAATATTCAGGCAGGCCGGACTCTTTGGTATGGAGAGGGGAACAGGAGGGGAAACCTCCCGCCCCCCTGTATCTTGCGTATCCGGCTCCCTCCTTCCATTGTCCTGGCTTTGTCCCTTTTAAAAACCCTTTTTCGATTGCGATTATTAAGCATTTTGAGCTACTGAAAAGCGTTCAAAAAGGGGGTACTTTACCATGGGGAAGATTGTAATAGAGGGTCAAAAATTTACCCTCCAATACTCGAGCCCGCGTTTTTATTGGTCAATAGGTGACCTTACATGACGTACTTGCTGCGTTGTTTGCCGCTCGCTTGGTCGATCGCTTGTCAGTTGTCAAACCGTCGTTGTAGGTGCTGTTGTACCATGCCAAAACGTTCTCCCGTAAAGAGAGATTTTAGAGATAACGGGGAAAGAAAAATAAAAAAGAGCAAAGAAGGTGCTTCTTCCTCAACCAGCAAAGTGGATGAAGATTTGGTAAGATCTTTCTGTTTGTTTTCTGTTATGGCACCCCTTTTCACCTTTTCATGTATTAGGGGTAAGCTCATATGATTTCTAGTTCAACTTTTTAATACTTCCTCAGATTTTCTGGAATGAAAAAAGCGTATTATTCACGAGGAAGCTAACATATTTATTATACTACTGAGTTGATCATCGTTAAAAAGGGAACATGTTCTTTTTTCCATGATCGAGGGCAAGCTACCACGACATTTAAATGACATGAAGAGTTTTGTTTTTGTACTAGCATGATTTGTAGTGATATTTGGCGTAAATACCACGAGTGATATTTCGAAATTGCTATACGTAATTTCAAATTTGAAACAATTTTGAAATATAACGAGTTGTATTTATGCCAAATATCTCGTACAAATCGTGCTGTTATTTGTTTATACTACTACCTGCAAAAGGTTTGTAATTTTCACATGTAAGTATTTCAAATTAAGGTGAAATACCACTGCTCTAAGCCAATCAAATTGCAGTAATTTTTCATGTTGTAGTGTAAGGCGTCTAATCTGTCGATTTCCAGGGTTTACCTCGGTGTAAGAACCTGTGAACTTTTTCTTTGTTTCGCACCTATTGTTTTTCTGCGTTCTATTGCATTGACTTCTTTGTTTCCTCAGTTTTACGTCACTTGTGAGTTTAACAGGTTCTTACACCGAGGATGAGCCGATTTCCATTTATGGAAATCAAAAAGCAACCTTGAACTGTAGACCATAACAAATAAATATATGGCAGCACTCCTTCATACTTTATCTATCAATAGTTGGCACTACAGCTACCGCCGCTCTGTATGTATCGTGGTCGGTCAATAGTTTTCTTGTTTGTGTAACTCTTTAAAAAACGTAGATTCATGATGGATACTTTCACACATTTTGCTTACATAGATAAGAACACAAAATAAAAAGTTTCATGCAGTGATTCATGCAGTTCGATTTTAAAGCAGCTCAGATCAAACCATTCTCAGTTTCGAGAATATTCTATTCTAAAATATAAGCAAAGATTTGATTAGAAATTGTAATTCTTCGCTATTTCTCTTTTGCTTTTAATTAAAAATGTTTGATCACATTGCTCTTTGGCGTTCTAGTCATTTAACTGTTAAGACAATACGTTAATGATAATTCGATGAAGAGAATTGTTTCATTATGATGGAAAGATATCTGTTAATTGATATCTGGAAATTAAGCCTTAGAAATTAAAAGGTTTGATCAATAATTGCTCACAGATGTCCTTCAGGGGATTAAGTATTAGAAATGGCTAGAACATGCCAAAGAGATAGAGAAAGAGATCAAAGATCTGTGAACTTGTGTCTGGCAAACTATCCAAGTGTTTATAATTTATAGCAAACCCTCCACTTAACTAACACATTTCCCCAGTCCCCTTGCATGTTAAATCGAGGTTCCACAATGTACTTAAATACTTCGATCACTAAAACTCCTTTTAAACTATATCATACAGCAGAGAAGTTGATAACGGATTTGTTGTTGTTCTTGTTGCAGGAAGACGAAAAGTGATTAATGAAAGAAGATCATTAAGAAAAATAAACATCAATCGTTTTTTTTTTTTAAAAAAATGGTGTATTCATTTGTATTAAAAAAAAAACTTTTGAACGTCGTTTCTCCTTAGACAACAACTACTCGCACGTCCAAGCTCCTTACAGAGGCGTCTTCTCTATTTTCTAAACAACCATTTTTCGACTAGATTCTGTTTTTTAAGAGCAGGGGATTTTTAGATAAAACTTCATTGACAATCATTATCATTAACCTCTCTCATAATATTGGGAAAAGCTTTTCGTTGTGCATGGTTTGTAGAATCTCGTTTTTGACTCTCTTTTACTATTCATTGTAATTATTATTCTTTAAAAGTTCATATTTCAGTTTATTTGTTGCTTTGGTGCATGTATGTTCTTTTTATCCCCATATAACGGTGACGTGAAATTTTAGTAGAACCTTCATACACCAAGAAGGGTGGCTTCAGAAAAGAATAAGGCCCGAGGATGATAATTAGGGGTAGAAATGAATAGTCTGTTGAACGTTGTGCTTCCTCTTCGACAACAACTAGTCAAACATTAGAGCTCGTTACAAAGCTTTCTTCTCTATTTTTAT
>BOPM01000569.1:186385-202927 GCA_022179025.1 Porites australiensis | reverse complement strand
TAAAATTAGCCCAGGTAATACTGAAAGCATCAACAGCTGTGGCACCAGGTTCTCGATGCCATGAAATTAAACTATCAGACTTGGCATTAAGCCTTGGTGCGATAAAAAGTAGATTACATGAACGAAGGTCAAGCCTGCCTTAGGTCATTAACTTTTGAGACCACTCCAAGTAAGATGGATCAAGTAAGGTCTACGGCCAATGGTCTCATTCATCTATAAACCCGGCCCAAAACCACTTTCTGATAAAAACAATGGAACCAAGAGGCAATTCTAAAGGATAAATCCAGATTGGTAACGGGAGAATGATTTTAGCCATTGCTGCACCATGGTGGTTCGGTGACAGATTTGCACATTAACTACACCACGGATACGAAATACTGCAAAATCACCATTCAGAAACTAAAAGAACAGCTCATATCACTAAAAATTTTAGGTTTTTTCATGTAATGCGTGATAAAATAGTTTGTGGTTCCTAGAGAGTCGATTATATACAATTTTAAAACGTTTTATTCCACAGTGCTATGAATTGCCCTCTATTACAACGTTCCCCATGGTATTGTACCCTATTTTTGACTGCTTTCTTAAGTGGCATTTTTGCGTAATTCCCCGACATTTTCTCAGGCCTCCCGTCCATTTAGAATTTCCCTTTTCGGTTCCGTGCCTCACTATCCACCCCCACAATGTCTATAAGAAAAACAACCATTAATGATCACTACTTTGAACGTGTAAAACAACAAACGGGATCGAACCCTTCCTATATCGATAGCTAAGACTGTAAGGGGCTTACTATGGATTAGAATGTCTAGAATGCTGTGTAACGGGCAAAAAGCAATGAGAACTGCAAGACCTGAAGGCTGTGACGATAAAAGTCTTCCAACGAGTTAATTAATTCACCAAAAGATTAAAATCGAAAAATTATTATCTGTTTTATCGTCAATAGAGAGCCTCTGCTGGGTTCTATCGTGGTTTACATCGCTGCTGAGGGCTTTATCTAATATCCAGGAAAAAAAGAAAATGAGACTAATAGCACTCGCTAAAAAAAAAAAGCTTAGCCGGATAAGTAGTAGGTATTAGACGAGTTCAGCAGAATTCTTCATGTTATACGAAAGGCAAATCCAATAATTGTTTATTTATTCAAAATAATTTTCGGCTTCAAAAAATGTTAACTAAATCGAATGCAGTCACAAGATGACTAAAGTTTGGTTAGTACACGTCACTTAATCATTTCTCAATTTACCGTTTTTAGATTTTGCTTTTGTCGGTACAGTTTTACTACCAACGATTATTGAGAAGGAGTGACAATCAAAACAAAATCAACGTCATAAGCTTTATTTGTAAAAACTGACTCTTGTTTCTGAGCTGTACAAAAGTTACGAAAGAAGGTCTGGACGATATACAAAGTGACAATGCAAAAAATTTCGGATTAAAGAATTAGAGTACATTTCAAATATAATAAAACTTATACCAGCATTACGGATACGTTGCATTAAGCAAAGAAGGGGTCCAAACACCCTGTCAGCAGAAGCTTCCTTTTGTTTTCTTCTTGATCGATGCACGAATCGAATAAGATCTCTAATGAGCATGCGCCGCGTGTTGGTAGGCTAAAGTTTCGAACCCAGGCCTAATAGCCGTGCGCTTGATACGGATGCTCGCACTCGAAAATGCGGTTTGACAAGAAAAGTAGTTCAGCCCAGTAGTTCAACCTGCGCTTGACGCGATTTACTCTGAGCAGAGTCTTTCTCGAGTAGGCCGAGAAAGCAACCTCGTGCCCAGGGCGCTTTTCCCTAGCTTTGTAGGTGAGGCTAGCCTGCGTAGCGGGTGCTTGGAAATAGTGGGCGCAAGAAAGAAAATCACATTTGCTAAGTGAAAATGTAGAACCTTCCAGAGCATAATCTACCCAGCAGATGAAAGACAAAATATTGTAACAAGCAGTATTTTGGCGTAAGGTAAAAGTCGTGTAGGCCTTCCACCCTCTTTTATTTATGGCTCATCCACAGACGCTTCGACGGCTGACGCGAAGACGGTGAAAGTTGAACGCATCGCTTTACAGAATATTCTGAGTTTAGATCAGTCGGCGTATTGTCTACAGATTGAGCTTGAAATAAACTGATCCATTTTGTCTACGAATGTAAAGCCACTACTACATAACACGGCTGACCTCGTATCGTCCTCAGAAATTTTTATACCACAGGTTTTCTTAACTTTTGAATACTGATCTTTAGATAAGCCCGCCTTGCTGGATATTCGAAGCATATAGAGACTGTTAAGAGAACTTCCACATAGCCTGGAGTGGACATACTTTCCGCCATTTCGACTTCGGTATAGTGCATAAATTATCTTCATTTGGCCATTTTCTTACATGAATTACCTAAATCAATCAACCAATCAAAATGATGCATTGGCGGGCCGATGCCAGGGTCTTTTCCCGCCCCACCGCCCTGGGAACGAGGTTGCCGAACTGCTGGCAGGGTGGGATTGAAAAAAACAAGATGGAGTCTCCCCTAGCCTTCGCACCAAGTCAGAGACAAACGTTAACTTTTCGGCGCTAATTTGGATCGCAAATGAAACTGCTTGGCCTTATTTATAACATTAAGCCTTCTCAGTTGTTCTTTCGCGCGTTGCTTCGCAGCCCACTTTGCTTTCATTTCTTTATATTTCCTGTCTTCGTCGCTTAGCTCTTGAAGTGCCTTCATTGTCTGCCAGATGTCATAAACAACTTTGGTGTCCTTTTGTTTTTCCTCCTCGGAAATGTCTTCTTGTTTTTGTGGCTCGCTCTGGGTTCGCAAGCGTTCAAACCTAGCTTGATGGTTCTTAAGTGTCAGCCAATCCTCGTAAGTCTTGTAACGTGGATTCAGCCACTTCTGTAACCTATCTATTTCCGCCAGTCTTTGCTCCTCTTTCTCTGTAGTTATCTTTTGCACCAGCTCAATCTGCTTTTGACTGTGCTTTTCTTTTAACCACACTTCAAACGTTTTGCCACTTCTCGAAGTGTTTTTGTCTTGTTCGTTGTAATTTTCTCCGCCATGAATAGACTGCTCCAGTGTTTTCTTTTCTGCTAGCCAAACCTCGAATGGTTTTCCAGAAACATTTTGTTTTCTAACTTTGTTAGTCACCCCTGATGTTGAATCACGTGACTCGGTGACGTAATTTACAGCACTAAAGGGACGGTTTGATAACTTTGTTTCAAGCCAGCGTTCAAACGTCAATCCTCCACAACTAATAAAAGTCTTTTTATTAGAATAACAAGATTCAGAATTCGACTGTGTCCGTTGGTGTCGCTTACTATTCAGCCATTTCTTGAACGACTCTGGATCGATACTCTTTCCAAGCCTGCTTTTCTGTGTTGGCGCAGTTGATGGTCTGTTTTTTTCTTGAGATCGCTTCATTTGAAGCCAGTCTTCATAGGATTGAGAGGGTTTCTTACAAGAGTATTCTTTCCGAAGATTGATTAACGCACTTTCCTGCTGCGGTTCTAGGTCGCTCTCAGATTCATTTTTATCCCATGCATGTAACTTGTCTTGCTCGTATAACGACGATACAGTTTTCATCTTTTCAACTCTTGACTCGGTCATCAGGATGTCCAATTTACGGATTCCATTGGATCTACCTGAAACAGGCCTGCTAGAATAAGATCAAATATAGAAATTACGATGCGCCACAGGTTACACACGTTGCGAAAGCCTTATGCAAAGATCGCATAAGCAAGTCTTCAAAAGGAAAAAAACACTACTTTAGTTTGAAATACAGCTGGTAAAAGTAGCGATGCGAACCAATCTTTAGCGAAAAGCGCAGGGGCTAAGTAGCTCGATCAGTCTTTCTAGAATTTGTAGGTTACGTAAATGGAGGTACAGTCAGCCTGAACACAATTTGGATCTTACACGAGAAGATGTTAACTATTATAGCTATCATTTGTCACAGTCTGATTGCTTTCTGCCAAGGCAATTTTAAACCCTCTCTTTCGATAATTCCACTCTCTCAACATATTCATCTCTCAGAGAGGACTTTTAAAGCCACGTACATTGGCAGAAGAAACTGTGAGGGTGTTGTTTGGATCAATATTCAGTGCTGATTGATTTGGAATGATGATAGTCCGTCCAGTCTTTCTATTGGCGTTTAAAAATTATTTTTGCGTGGTAATAAAACTATAAGATATTATCAAGATAAACCTCAATATTCTTAAGTGATTAATCCGGTCACTTTTACCAACAAAATTTATATAAACATAAATAAAAGGTTCGAAATTCATAGCTACCTATCTTGCTCTTGGGGCTTAGATTCCTCTGTGACTCGATTATCTTGTCCTTGATGTTCAGCGTGTCGCTTGCCTGTGAGAATTTCTTTGTTTGTTTGGTCTTTACAGCAAAAAACAAACAAACAAACAAAAAATAGATCGCTGACTTTTCTTTAATTTAGTGGCCTAAACCATCCAGCCATACAGACAAACAGTGACAAACATATATTTCCTCCGTGAAAAAAAAGATATAAAATCACGTTTACGCGAACGTCAGTTTGCAGCACGTGACCTTGTTTCCCTTCAATTTTCTTCATAGAAAAGTCTGCCTCTTACTCAGACGTCTCTTTCTCTCTCGATGCGGCCAAACGAAGGCGGGAAGGAGAAAAAGGGCGAGACGTGCTTCGCCTCTCCTTCCCGCGGTCCCTAGCGCTTTGTGAACAGTTATATACTTGGGTCTCGCGCTCGCCTGTTTGCGAAAAAAAAGCGTCTGAGCTCGAGGGGGGAGGCAGCAGAGAAGTAGTTTCGTGCCAGATTTATTTGTTCTGTTTACGACGCTTTTCAAAAACACGCGAACTCTGAAGTTCAAAAGGCGCCTTCTCAATTTCGTTTTTCGCTCCCGTCAATCATAATTACGATTACAAGTAGCGAACCTTGACAAAGAAACACGCAAAACGGATCGAAATCCAACAATCGCAAATCACAAACCATAGACCTTTTGAACCCATTGAAGTAAACTTCAGTTTGCGAAGAGGTCCGTTTAGATGACGGCAGCGAATAACGGAATCGTCAGTTGGCTTTTAAACTTCAGAATTCGCGTGTTTTTAAAAAGCGCAGTAAATTTGGACATTTTCTGTCGGCTGATTTTCTAATTGTGAGAACTCGTATCACTGAGTCTCCTGAGTTCAACCTGACGTTTCGTGATTCTAAATGTACATGACACCTCCTTAATTACACTCTAAGCTATAGTAAAATCACCAAGATAAATTTCTTCTGAGAACGGCTTTTAGAATCCGAGTTTCGGTAGCTATTCTTTTTGTTCGAAGGAGTTTCTTGCACAAAGTCACGTATAACTCGGCTGAAGGCATTCTGTGGAAAGACCGAGCCCACGACACAAAAAAGACCGTCAATAGCACTGCAGAAGAAAAGTGGGGCGTTCGAAATATAAAAGAAGTTAAAGAGAAAAACAAAACATGAAATTGGTCTACAAAGGACCAGTTATCTGAAGACTGACATGCAAATACAGTAACTCTATTGATACCTAACTTCCTAGCCTTGTGGCTACAGCTTACCATCACTTTTTTCCTCGCAGCTTGGAGTGTTACTCTCGACTTGTCTTTTTAAATCTTCCACACAGCTCTCATTGGCATTGTTGTTGATCTCTCCCACAAGCTCTATCTCATTTGCTAAGGGTGTCGTTATGTCTGGTACTTTGATGTCTTGGTCTTCCACAAATTCTTTCTTCTTTAATCCATTTTGAGTCTGGGTTGGTAAATGAAGTGTCGTGTCTTTATACTCCTGAAACTCTCTCCTGTACTTCTCAGCTACTTGCACAGTAGGAAAGGGAACCTGAGGTGGTTCATAACTGTTTATTCGACGGCTATGTCGTTTGCCATCGTCGTTTATAACGCGAGGAAGTTGAAGACGAGCTGCCTGGAGAATAAAGTCAGTAGAAGGGTCATAAAAAGGTAGCAAATCAAATTTATTCTTACGAGCCTTTTTAGAGGATATATTAACAATCATTTCTTTTTTCAGTTACCTTAGTTAGCCCTCCTTAGTCTGCTACACACTTCTTTTTAGTAACGTCACGCAACGCTCCCCCCGGAGGAGCGTTGCGTGACGACACTGAAAACGGCTGTCTACCAGACTAAGGCCTCCTAAGAGTGTATCAACAATCAGTGATCCACTGTATACTGAAGAGAGAATGTCTTATGATAGAAATGAATTCAACCTTAAAAAGGTTGAATTCTGTCAACTTACTATACTACTACTTACTCCACTTGGATTAAACCCTTGAGAAAAAACTTCCCACCTCCTTCCTTCTCACTGATTTGAAGCTCGTGTTTTGAAGTATCCTTAGGCTTCCATTGAGCTTAGAAGTTACCTTCAGTAATGCTTAAAATAGTACCCAGCTTCAAATAAGCGCCTTCCTTTAGACTGGAAAAATTAAGGTGGCCGAACCTATTTATGTGCACTTTGGTTATACTTTTGAATCGCGTTTTTTGGCAGGAATGATTTAACCAATTTCTATGATTTTTGTCATCCTTAATAAAGAATGGTCGAACTTTAAAAAAAATGTTATTTATTTTCTTGTAGGTAAAATATTTTTTGAGATATTGGCATATGTTTAACACCGCATTTTTACAAAAAATGTCAAGTAAATAATTTCAAAACCCTAAGACAGATTTTTCTCTAACTTCGGCAAATAAACCTCAGAACTCTCTAGTTTTATATCTGCAAGTTTGAAGTCAATCGTGACCGTAGAACGCCCTGCACAAATATAGCTGGTCAAATTTAACCTTAAAATGCAATGCTAACACATCTGTGAAAGTTGACGCACGAATACAGGAAGACTGCCCGCGGACTATCTCCTATCTGCAAAGGTATTCTTGCCCAAAGCTTCAGTTGCAAGAAACTGAGTAATCAGAAACATACGGCGAATACAGTTCGCAATACAGGAAGAACAACTTTATGCTGAATACGGGGCAAGGTAAAATAATTTCTATTTATCAAACTTACTTCCTATTTGTCCTTCTCTTTTCGAAATCTATCTCAACAAGGCAAATTCTATTATCTACGAAAAACTCTCAAGAGTCGTCGTAGGTTTCCGTTTTGAGGAGAAATAAAGCCATCAACTCCAGTACTTCTGTCCATTTTTCGGCTGCATTGAAAGTCCTTTTACTTGGTAATTTATTCAAGGTTTTTAGACTTGACATCACATTTGCACGGGAAGTTTGCCACTTGGGATAAAGATGAAGAAAATATGACAATCATCTTATATATATATATATATTTTTTTCATTATCTCCAATGGAAAAATGCCCTGGCAAATGTGATGGCAAATCTTTCAAACTTGAATAAATTACCTAATACAAGGGTTTTCGTTGAAAATGGATCGGTTGAAGTACGGGAGTTGGTAGCTTTATTTCTCCTCAAGACAGGAACCTTCAGTGCTAAAAACCGGTAGGAGATTTCCATAGATGTTATATATCGTGCTTTGTTGAGACTTTTTTGCAGAACAGAGAAGATAAAATACACAGTAACTTTGATAAATAGAAGTTATTTAATCTTGCCCCGCATTCAGCATAAACTTGCTCTTCTTGTATTGCGAACTGTATTCGCTGTATGTTTCTGATTACTCAGTTTCTTGCAACTGAAGCTTTGGGCAAGAATCCCTTGCAGACAGGAGATAGTCCGTTGGCAGTTGTCCTCTATTTGTGTGTCAACTTTCACAAATGTGTTAGCGTTACATTTTAAGGTTAAATTTGACCAGCTATTTGTGCAGCGAGTTCTACGGTCACGATTGACTTCAAACTTGAAGACGTAAAACTAGAGAGCTCTGAGGCTTATTTGCCGAAGTTATAGAAAAAACTGTGTTAGGGTTTTGAAATTATTGACATTTTTTGTAAAAATCCGGTTTTAAACATATGCCGATATTTCAAACGTTTTTACACCTACAAGAAAATAAATAACATTTTCTTAAATTTCGACCATTCTTTATTAAGGATGCTAAAGATCATAGAAATCGGTTAAATCATTCCTGCCGAAAAACACGATAAAAAAGCATAACCAACGCGCATATAAATATGTTCGGGCCACCTTAAGTAACTCAATTTCTCCTTACTGAATGTAAGTATTAGGTACCACAATAACAAGAGGAAGTCGATGCACTATCGGAGGTTGAAGACGCGAGCTCCACGTGCACGTGCTTGAATAAGCTACACGTAAAACACTTACGGACGAAAGAACGTTGAAAACCAAGTATAAGTAACAAACATACACATGATCAAGAATCTAGTCACCACTAAGTGTTTATTGCACGCAAATAATTTCTCTGTTTTTGTTAATGTCATATTTCACTAAGGCTATATTGACACCTGCCTCGTACCCTGGTGCGTTCCAGGGGATGCGAGAACGGTTCGAGAACGACTAGAGCGATTTCAGTTCAATTCCGCACAAGGTATCAGCGTCCTCTGCGTCAACGCTAAAAGTTCCCATCGTTCATTACGCGATACTATCACTCTTAGTCGCGTTTTCCGTTTTTCCAAACATTCTTGACACGCCTAAGAAAGAGGCATTGCTGACACTATACGTGCGCCTCGAAAAGTTATCCGGTATTAATAGTATAAAGAGCAACGGCCAGGGGCTATCTCAAGTGGTTCACACACATTAAACATCGTGCCGGAGCGGTTGGCCAAGAGGGTTAATTTGGTGAGCTAAATCCCAGTCCCGACTCCTGAATATTTACTTCTGTCTTAGGGGATTCCAGTCCCCTACCCATTTACTTCAGCGGCAGTCCGAAAAGGTTTTCACACTACATCAAAACTTATTGGATCTGTGACGCTGCACTTTTGAAACCAGCGCGGCACTCAGTAACAGAAATCGCGCTGAAATCACCGTTCTTGTTTGTGAACAGAAGCCTATCCCATAAGATTTTCGTGGCTGCGCAAAAGCTATCCGGTATGGTTTGAACATTTCTTGAATTTCAAAAAACCTTACCGTTGTTTCTTGTTCACTATTGTTGTGTATGATGCCATTATTGTTGTTATCAGACTCTTCCTGTCTTCTTGGTGTAAATGGTAACTTCTTGAAGTTCTGGGAATATCGCCCATTTCTAGTGAAACAAAAAGCTGATTAGTTACACAACTCCACAGAAACGGGCAACCGTTGGCGCGATGAGCATCCTTGCTAAGAATAAAGTCGTAGATGATGAATGAAATTCGTTGCTCAGCATTGGCAATTTTGCTAATCAATTATTCGGCGCCCCATTTAAAGGAATCCAAGACAGTCATGAATTCTGGATTCCACTCCGTGGATTCCAGATTCCAAGGTACTAGATTCCAGTCTTTAGTCAGTGACACTTGGATTCTGGATTCAAATCTTTAGAAGGATTCGGGATTCCTTGAGCTGTATTTTGGATTCAGAAGCCCAAGATCCCGGATTCCGCAAGCAAATTTTCCCAGATTCTGGATTCCACAAGCACAAATTTCTTGGATTCTGGAATCCGGCTTCCATTACTTGAGACAAAATTATTTTAGAAGACGAGACTGACAAGATAATCCACCAAATTAATTTTACCACTTGCTGTCACTTTGACCTTTGAATATAAAGCTTAGAGTTGGGGCCTTATAATCCTGCGTAAGCCTGAAACAAATCCAGCAGGTCAAATGACATTTTTTCCCTGATTTCATAAACTTGCAAAAAGGGTGTGCACACAGATTGAACTGTGTTTTGTTTTTTGAATACCGTGATTAGTTAACACTACCCAAGGGAATCACCGAGCAATTGCTCCAAACAAAATCAATTACCTGACACTGAAACTGTATTCTCGGCTTCCCAGCAAATTTTCTTTGACGAATTATTACAGGGTGCCGAATGCTGTAGTATAATAATTTGGGTAGTTGCTGTGGCTAAATCTTAAGTATTCTGTAGTTTATATAGTCAATTTTAGGCAAAGTAAAATGGTTTGAAGAAACTATGATTCAGGAGGTCGTTTGCTTACCATATCCCACGAGTATCGTATAAATGAAGTCGGGGTTTACCTTTCTCCACTTTCGCTTGATTCGCTTGATTCCTTACTCCACCTTGACGACGGTTGTCTAAATGTTTGTACACTCCACTGATAAAGCCAAAGTCTTCTCTCACAGTAAACATGACCGTTTTCGCTGGCTAGTGCAAGAGGTGTTTTACCTTGAATGTCAATTTGATTACAAACAGCGCCTTCACTAAGCAACAACGATACACAGCCCACAAAACCTTGATAGGCCGCCACATGCAGTGCGCTCCGTCCAAATATGGTTTTAACGTTGATATCAGTGGCTCCTCGGTTAATGAGTTCAAGTATCAGTCCGAGGTAACCACGATGGCAAGCAATAAATAACGCGAGCGTTGCGCGCCGGATCACCAACTTATTCCAAAGAGAAATGTTATATCCGTCAAATTTCTTCTCGTCCAAGAACTGAACTCCATTTTCAAAAACATCGTAGATATCCCCGCGCCAGCAGGCTTCAAACAGACCGATCCAGTTATGTTCTATTTTTACTCTGACAATGCAGCCATGCTTGAGGTTATACGTTTTCAGAGTCTCCTTGTCTAACAGTTCAACATTCATGAAGAATAAGCTAAAAATGTCCCCTGGAACACCCGCTTTAAGTTCTATCCTTGATTTAAGCTCACACACGAACATTTCGCGCGATAGTTCTTTGACGGTAAAAACATCATCAGTCGGCAGAGCGACAAAAATCTGGAAATTATCTTGTACAACTGACATGCTGCTTTCCTAAAAAAAGGTTCGACTGTCGCTAGGACAATTTTCTCTTCCTTTGATTTCGTAATTGACCCGTCAAAAACACCAACACCTGCAATAAACAGTTTCGAAAGAAATATATTTAAACATCTTCAACTGATCATGTCTGTCCTCGCTATTTACAAAAGCAAAAAAATGTAATTCACTGATCCTCCGTACCTTTTCTATTTCAGCTAAAGTATTCATCTGATGTCTCATACGGCTTTTGAGCAGCAAAAAAGCTTAATCTTTAATATAAAATCAAAAGGATACTTTATGAATTTTTTGGGCATATTATTGACACGTCTTTTGTTACAACATGACTCGTCCAATTTTCGAATCAGAAAAAGTGAAGTTGTGTTTAGATATGGTAATGCACCTTTGTCAAGAAACGGGATTAGTTATGTATTGTACCATTCATATTGCCAATTCACAGTACAACTGAAACAAAAGGGCCATTAACACTAGGGCTAATATTGGAAAGCAGATCTATATGTCCTGTTACCATCATATTCCCTGCAAGTTATGAATAGATATACTGTGAAAAGTATAGCGGATATTTTTATTTCACACCAGGCTTTAAAAATCGGAAATTCATTCACAGATACTAAACTGATAAGCTATGCCAATCAAAAGTACTCTTGAGAAACATCTAGTGATTGTCACACTTAGGGTATATAAATCAGCCTTATTACAACCAAAAAAGATACTATCATTAATTTCTTCAGTATCTTGAACTTTTTACCCACTATTCGGTTGAAAAAAATAATGACTCTAAAGTAATGTCGTCGACTCAAGGTTTGTAAACGTAACGCTCCTGTTTCACCCAGATAAAAATCGTTAATACTCGAGGATTTACTTTAGAGCCACCTTAAGTCATTTCAATACGGCGTGGTCAACTTAAAACCTAGTCCGAGACTGACCTTTTTCATTCGTCATCACAGAAACACAACTCTTCCTCTGTCAATTATTGTTTAATGGGACAAAATTATGAAAGGCGTAAATGCACGAAAAATCAGCCAGTTACTATAAACGGTTTTTTTTTTTCCTTAGAAAATCAAAAATTACTTAACAGCTGTACCGGTATTAGGAAATTATATCTTACAACACCATGTTCATAGAGCGCTCATCCGTAATAGGAAAGGCGCCCTTTACAGCCACGGTATCATCATTAAAAAAAAGCCTAAAATCGCCTTTCGCCGATTTTTCACTCGATTTGGTACTTAATAGCCAGATTTAGTTGTTTTAAGCTCAAAAGTAGATTTCCTCTAAAACCTGGTACTTTGCTTAACAAAACTAAACCTGAGTTTAAGTCGAAAGGTTATACATTTGTGTATGTAGTATTAATTGCGACTGGAAATTACATGCGACTCTTTGATTAATTGTCAGTAAGTTAATCTTTTTGAACTTTTTTACGGTACCCAGTGACATAATTATGTCTCTCGTTTTTGCAAAAAAAAAAAAAACAGACGTGTTTTGCGGTTCATCGTACATAAAGTAGAATAATATCGTCTAAAACAACAGTCCTTCAGTTTACTCCGCTCGATGAACCGAATTAAAGGAAATATTTTGGAAACAAGCCTGGTCCTTGCCGGTTCAGTGAACTGGGGAAGGGCGGTCTTAGAAGAAAACTTGATGCTTCTAGTCATTTGATTTGACTTGGTTTCGATAGCGATCACGCTTTTTTCTTTTGTTATCTGTTATGTTTATTTTTAAGTTCGATTTTTCCTTTTCAAATCAGTAAAATTATAATTGAAACTTGCAAACAATGAAGTATCGAGCATTAACTCTAAACTACCCTCATCGATCATGCTTCCAGCGAGGAAGGATAGAAGTAAAAGACAACTGTGCATTTTTTGGTTCAATGACAGTTTTCAAGTCACTTATTTGATTTATCTAAAGAATCTGTTAAATGAGCCAAAACAAAACTGTTAGACGTGATCTATTGTCGCAAGCGCTTCTTATAGACAGACATCTGTGCAAGCAAATTCCATCGTTACCACGATAACAAAAATCTAAAAAATACTAAGTATGTTCACTGTGCTATAAAAACAATCCAGTTTTCATAAAATCTTACAAATATAATTGTGTAAAAAAAGATGAGGCTGGTTCAATCGATCGTTTTGACTCTTGTTTTAATCCAAAGCATGATCCATACCACACTCATTTGTTTGGAAGCTCACTGTCACAACGGCGGGGTACTGACTGGTATCTTACGGTAAAAGCGAGTTGACCTATGCCACGTTTTCGTGAGATTTATATTGTCATGTTTCATACCAGTACAAAGGGATCACAAATCTAACTGTTTAAAATTGCTGTTGGGACAAGCATTTAGCTCAGGCTGGCTAGTTAGATGATCGAATGTCTGATTTTCCGAAAGGGGGTTTCTCGATAATTAATCTTTTGAATAATTATTTGCATTTGAGTTGTTTCTCAAAAAGTTGAAAGCTGGAAGCATGCACCCTTTCAATACTGTCTTCACTGAAATCCCTTTTCTATTAAAGTACTCCGCATTGAAAACGTGGTGCTTTTGTTCCACATTATAGTAAATCATTCGCGGAATTTACTAGTAGCCATTAGTAGTAGAAAGACTCTGGAATTGGATACCAATGTAACATAAAGCTTGCTGATCAAGATACTCTTTTGGAATACTTATAGAAAGATTCTCTACTTGTAAGACTTACCTTTCTCTCAAAAAGCTCCAGACGAACTGAAGATTCCGTGCTATTCAGTTTACGCTATAATTGTTCTTGTACGGGTATAATATGAGATAATAAGAAATGTATAGTAAACAATATCTGCCTTTTGTTAGCATACAACACACTAATCAATCAAGTGTGACGTGACGAAATACATTGCCGTCACGAAAGTCATAATTAAATATTTACTTACGTCATAAAAAGTATGTGACGTAACCTCACATTGACATCACACAATTCATAATCTGGCAATATGTCATAGAGTATAGTGAAGGGTTAAACAGTGAACTTTTTCTGTTGCAAGAGAACCTACAAAGCTCGTGTTTATAGCCTGAACTCTGGGGGGGTGGAGGGGAGCTTACTATTTTAATTTTATTATATTTAATATTTATTTATTTATTTATTTATTCTTTATTTGTTTGTTTTTTTTCCAATTGGGGAGGGATTATTGGAAATTGATGTCTTACGACTTAAGACTGGAGTAGCAACATTTGTTTTTTATTACCATTCGCAAACTCGCTAATAAAAACAGTGGATATTGAAATCGCTTGGTGGGGCGTGACTGTGCAATTTCCACATACACGTTAAAATGTGCCGGGTATTTTTATTATATGTTTCTTTATATTTCTTATCCCAAAGGCAAACTGGAACAATTATCAGTTTTGCTGCTCTGCCAAAAAGTTCAAATTATATTCGACTCTTTCCCACTGGCGACTAGCGGACGAAGACAATAACCATAAAAGCCAATGCCACACTTAATAGGTTTCTCTCATGTCCTATTGGCGCTTCATTCGGTGATGCTTCTATAAAAGAAAAGAAAAGAAACACATTAGATTAGTAATTGTGAACATACAGTCACACCTAGGGTGCTTATCATTTGACAGAAAATAGGTATGGTGTGAACACCTATCCGTGGAAGTAGTGGGCGCAAGAATGGGGCGCGCGAGGGAGTCACGCGAGAGTAGAGGTTAGGAGCAGGCGCTTGGAAGTAGTGGGAGCAAGAATTTCGCGTGCCAGTTTTTTCTTTCGCCCAAATACTTCCAAGGGCCTGCTACGTAGCCTAACCTATCCGATATGTGGCTCTCTACTTTATAGAGTTCGGCGCGGCTCAGCTTTCGCTCCGTTACAGAAATTAGCGCCGAAACTACCTTTCTTATGTGTGAGCAGAAGTTCTACAGTATGGTTTTGGAGCTGGCGCAAAAGCTATCCATCATAGTATGACCTTGCCTAAAATTATTACTTTTTGCCGTTTTCGTTGCCATCACCGTAGTCGTTGCTAAAGCTACCTCTTGTGACTATTAGTGACTCTTTTGGTGAGCAAGTTGAACTTTTCTCCTATGTTCATCTAACAGTCTCTTTAGTTCCAAAACATTTGCATAGCTGCTAGCGGACAGCACAAAGAGAGAAAAACGTCCCGTATAGGGTTTGACTGCTAAAACTCAGACAATAAAAGAAGAACAGCAAAGAAACACCAGTCTCACCAGTTATGTTGAGAAAATAATCCATTTGAATACCCTGAAAAAAACCTTTTACATGAGTAAACTGTTTAGAACAATTTCATTATCTGATGTAACCGTAAAATGCGTTAAACATTGACGGGGTAATCAGAAATAATGTACCTCAAAAAGAGAATTCCCAGTAGAATTGCAGTTACTAAGGGCTAAAAACCAACATTTTTTTGTCAGGTAGTCACTGGTCTGAACTTGATACATTTGAGTTCCTGTGAATCGAACAATAATAAATCGAACAATTGATGGCGGTTATGAACACTCGTGCCATAAGTATCATAGAGCTTGAAATGCGATGTGTAAGGGATTCCACATTCCGGAATCGGAAATTTTTGTTTGTGGAATCCGGATTCTGGAATCCTGGGCTTTGGAATACGGAATACAACTCAAAGAGTTGGGAATCGTACTAACAATTAGAATCCAGAATCCAAGTTCCACTAACTTGAAACCAGTACCTGGAATCGACAGGTACATGGGACGATTGCAATGCACTCTGAGTTTTACAATAACTGAGTGCATCCTCGCGCGTTGGCTGGTCGAGAGCTATGGTCTGTGGGAGTATAGACCATGGAAATGACGTAACATGTCACGCAGTGTCCGTGTTTGTTTGTTTTTTTGTTTTTTGTGTCTAGGTTTTCGTAAAAAAATAAATGTTATTGTAAAAAACAAATCGACCACAATTTTCCATGGCCTACACTCTCATAGACAATAGAAATGACGTCATAAAATGTTCACAACTTTGCAGTGAGACCTCTCGCCTGCCTCTCGTGGTTCCACGTGAGTTTTGAACATTTTATGACGTCATTTCTATGGTCTATAAGATTATAGACCATGGAGAATTGTGGTCGATTTGTTAAGTAGAAAACGGATACGAAAACAAATACGATTGCTGGATAATTGCTGCAAAAACAATCCTTTCTACTTCAACCTGATGGTCAGTTACACCCGCGTAACCTTGCAAATTAATGACATTGGGTGGTATAAAAGCGCGATTTTATAAAGGGATTAGGGCACCCAGTAAGTTATCCTTCTTACAGCATTTCTAAACTATGTGATAGCTACATTGATTAAGCCTATTTCTGAATGAATCACTAACCGAAATATGCAATTTTAATGACTTGAAATAAATTGCGTTTTTGTTTGTCAGATTGCGCGATCGAGGATTACTCTTAAACCTGCCAATTCAGGCTAGCATCAGAAGGCATTTGGCGCGTTGTATTTAAAAGTACGAAAAAAACATGAGGAATTTAAAGATTCGAGAATATATAGGGTTGTTTTCAACAAAGGACCACGCGGGAGTGGTCGATACTGTGGAATAATAATTAATTAATGCTTCTTTTGTAGAAAACGAGCTGATTTAATGGCGGGTTTCCATTGCATCCCAATTACATTTAACTATTTTTGGTTCTGTTTGTTTTTCCTTTCCCTTTGGTTGTCTTTTCTTTCATAATAACTTTCTTACAAGTCAACCATCGTATAGAAAGTAAACCTGTAGGCCTATATTACCTTGGCATAAAATGTTTGAGCCATTTTCAGACACCACCATGCGACAGTCGCCTTGCGAGCTGTTTGTGGTCAAATTAAGAACCTGACTGTGGC
>BOPM01000569.1:174298-186375 GCA_022179025.1 Porites australiensis | reverse complement strand
TTTATGTCCAATGTAAACACCAAAAGCGTTAGTGCGACCCCTGCCTAATGGAGAAAAGATCAGCAACTTGTCGACATCTTTTAATCGTTTATGACTGTAAACCCTTTCTTAGTGGTGGGTGGGGGGGGGTCTCTTTTTAATACAATTGAATTAATTCCGTTCAACTGATTTAAGTCTTGGTAAATTCTTTACGGGTAGGAATTGACATGGACTTATTCCCGATAATGGAACAATTCTGCTCTATACTTCATAGTGATAAACATGCCCCGAAAACGATGCGACTAGAATTCAGTTAGACTCATCGACATCGTGTGGATCATTAAGATTACTTCTTTCCACTAGGAAACATCAATAAAATTTCAAGCATGCATAATGTACGGTCGTTTAACATAATAGGACATTTATATCCTTTAGACCATCAAATACACTTATTAATAATAATTATCAAGTGAATATTTTAGAAAAGTGTAAAACAAACCACTTCAGGTCGCGGCCAGATTCTCCACCATTGGTCTTGAAAATAACTGAGCAACTTGTAACAACAGTACTCCTAAAAGAATAAATTGCAAATGTGTAATTAGGTCATGAGTTGCATTTTGACTGCAATCATTTGGCACACGTAATAGTTATTTGGCAATTGCAAAAAATTATCTGTTACTGTACAGTTTTGCTTTGTTTTATTTTGAATTTGAGGGCAATTTCCGAGTACAAGGCCCCGGGGGCTTGTATCTGGAGGGGAGATTTATCGGAGTTTGTTGTGTGTGTGTGTGTTACGAGTTTGAGGGGCTTACGTAATTTGAGGCATAATTATGCAGTTTCAATGCCATAGAATGGTATAAAAGGCCACAAACGTCTACCTGTGCGATTATGACCGAGAAAAGTTGTTTTCTAGCTGATTAAATTTGCTATGACAGTACGTAGCTACAGTGTAGCAACCCATTTTGCTATATTCGGGCTCGTCTCTTAATTAAGTTTTTCGACAGACAGTATGCGATACTTTTTTGTCAGTGGAAAACGAATAAATTAGGCTGACAATTATTGAGTATTCTTCGCCAAAAGGTACTGTTTGACAGATTAATGAAAGTTCGGTAACAGCTGTTAAAAATTAAAAAACAAAGAAAGAAAGAGAAGGAAATAATTAAAGTTGCCATTGATTTAAACTAGATCTTTACCCTATTTGTGCAGAATGTTGTCCCGAAACTGTACGTAATGTCAATTATTGTGTGTCAATCATACCGCAATATACAAGTAATAATATGGCTGTTATGGACCTTTGGTTGGCTACAAACTCTGTTTTGAATGGTTCAAAGATCTGTTGTGGATTCCCTATAAAACTATGTTCTATCTTTAGACTCTAACTAAAGTAACAAGTGACAGATGGACCGGGGGTGCATGTAACAACTTAAAATCTTTAGCGACAAAACGGTTGTATGACAGTTAGTTAATCGATAATTAAATAGATCACTTGCTTCACTACCTGCGGATAGGAGAGTTTGTACTGCACAACAGGTCCGCTTGCGTTTCCACAGAAGCTTGCTAAGAAAGCAAAATTCTTTCAACAAAAAAAAAATAGGAATGTTTGGTTACGCGACGGTTTCCCCGGCGTTTGAAAAGCAAAGCAAGCAACAGATTCTGAAATCGTAAGACAACAAATTAAAGATGTTTTCAAATTAAGCGAAGGAGTTATAAAGGACACTTACATAGCCATATAGCTTGAGATGCCCCTCACTTACAAAACTACTTGAAGCTTTTAGTGCTATCAGGGACAAGAAAACAACATGTTTCCATGCAAGAAGCATGGTTTTGATTACTCCAGGATAGCTACAGGGAAAGCAGTCGAATCATGTTGCTTCTCAATTATGCACTTGAATGCTTCTTTGCTAATTTGTTGAACTTAGCTTGACTATATGCAAATTATTTAGACTGCATTACTTGCATGCCTTCCTGTGGTGCTTCTGGCTTAAGGCCAAGGTTTTTACAAATAACTTTCGTCTGTATTTCAGTTCCTCCCTGGTTCTAAGCCATTTTTGTAAGCCCTAAGGCTTGTTTATCGTGAATAGTTTCATTTTATCATAAATGGGATAAACCAGAAAAAAAAAAATAAATATTCATCACATTCTATTTAAAATAACCCGCTTAGGAAGAGGTCTGGAGGTCTAAGGTAATTAAGATGTAAACTTGCATTGACTTTACTTTAAACTTCCGTTAAATGGTGACCATAAGATTTCATCATCAGCCTCAAGAGTTTCTAGATTTAATCAAACAAGACTTTTAAAAAGGCCTTGCAAACTTTTCAAAATAAGAAGCACTGAGATACAGTGTTTGCATTAGAGCCTTTTTTAGCTGATAAATATTTATTCAACCATTAAAAGCAAAACACTGATTCAAAAGACAGGATTTAAAAGGTACGTCTAAAAGCCCCAGTTAAGTACTGATATGTTCGAGTTTATTTGCATCATTTTTATGATATATGAAGGAACCATGTGAAGCTTCTAATTTTATTTACATGTCAGCTAACCTCAGAACCTCAAAAAATCTCTTAGTAATAAATATTTTATGCTCAGTTCGTAAGTAAGTACAATATGCTTTTGAATATTTAACGTGATTTACATTCTGATAATGTGTTGGTTTAAGACTGCGGATTCAACAAGCAAGAATTTCCAGGATTCTACCTTACATGGGGCCAATGTTGGGAGAATTTGGTTCGTCTGGAGTTTAACTTTCGAGAATTCTCTCAACACTTCGAGTACAGTGTTTATAATGTTACGCTATGAAAACATTCAAAAAATATTTTCTCTTACGCTTTTATAACGTAACTTAGGCCCTCTCCAAAATGCTATAAACGAAGTTCAACTGGAGACCGCATCGGAACAAATTTTTATTTGCATGCAAATAACATGCATTAACATAAGAAAAGTTTTGCACTTTGTCTCTTTTTGAAAGCGAGGTCTTTGGACCTCGAAAGTCTTGAGTTTACCTCTTCTATGAAACTTCGTATAAGGAAATTTCAAGCCGTCGCCGTGCAATGGTGCCGAAAAAAGTGTACCAAAAAGTGTGCTTATTACGTGCGTTGCTGTCCTGTAGGCTTCTCCATTGTAAGTTAATTGTAGCCAAAACAAATGGCGATTGAGTGAATTTGTGGATTTTTTCAAGTTTGGTACTCCTTGTCGGTCATTTTAGTGCCGTAATAAAAATACAAAACATTCCTCCAATTTGTGACATCATTTTCTCAACATAAATATTCAAACTGAAAGGTTAAAAAAGCTAATTACATGAAATCTTAGAAAACAATAGCATTCGAATTCTAGTTCGCAACTTAAGGTTATAAGCCTAAAAGAATAAAGTTAATATTTGAATCCGAATTTTCACTGTTTGTTACTAAAACAAATTAAGGAAGAAGACACGTTTATTGACCAAACGCGAAGTCAAGATGTCTGTATCAGTGATATTGGCCAAGTTCCCTTTCGCCAAGATAAACATGAGGTCCATTAAGACTAAAAAAGGCCGTTCTGAACGAAAAAACAGGTCCAATAGAGGATTTATATGACTCAAAAAAGTTTTCGTGAGTGATCATGAACAAAGCGAAGAATGGTGTCAGTATACCTAACGTATATGTGACATCCCAGCCAATTAATATGAAAAATGCTACGAAACCAGTTTTAAAATAAAACGTGTGTTGCTATTTACAGAGAAGCCAGTTTCTTATTACCAAATGGTTTTTATGGATATTACTTCCTCTTGCTAATTACGTACAGCAATTGCAACAACAGCTATACTACACATAATTACCTATATTACAAGGAAACGAAGCCTCCTTTTCCAAGATACTGAGTACAACTCCCTTCTGCTTATCATAACAATCGCAACACCAGCTCTCTACTAGGCCTACCAGCAGATTGACTGCCGTTACAAGATAGAATATTGGAGTCTTATTTTATTTGCACGTACTTACATTGCGGGCAGATGGAAGAACTAACCAAGAATTTTACGGAAAATGAAAAGAGGAACCTGACAAACACAAAATTGCACTGTTTTCCGGAGGCGGAATTCGCTGCTGAAGTTAACTACCTCCTCATCTTCATTGCAGTGCTTAATATTTTTCTTTCCATTACTGCATTGCTGGGGAACACTCTTATCCTCTCCGCTCTACGCAAGGAAACTTCACTTCAACCAGCGTCCAAAATCCTGTATCGTAACCTAACGATAACTGATCTCTGTGTTGGTGTTGTTGTGCAGCCCCTGGGTGCGGCTTATTCGCTTTCCGAGGTGAACGGAAAATGGATTATTTGCTATTACACAGGCCTGACAGCTTTTATTTCAGGTGTTATACTGTGCTTAGCATCTTTGATAACAGTGACTGCAATAAGCGTGGACAGACTTCTCGCTTTGTTGTTGGGGTTCAAATATAAAGAAGCTGTTACTCTAAAGAGAGCAAATATAATAGTAGTCGCTATATGGGTCTTATCCATTGTTGGGCCATTCTGCAACGCTTATCTTGCCATAACTGTATCTATCTGTCTATTTACGTTATTTTTTTCTTACACAAAAATTTTCGTCGCTCTGCGTTGTTATCAAATTCATGTTCAGAGTCACGTTTCTGAAGGGCAACCGAGACAAGCAATGCCACTGAATATGGTTCGATACAGAAAAGGAGTGTACAGTGCATTATGGGTACTTGTTGCATTGACTATTTGTTATCTACCTCATTATATTGTCGAAGTTTTAACAGGTCAAGCAGGGATGACCTTATCACTTTACATTGCTAGGCAACTTACAACCATTTTAGTTCTCCTAAATTCATCATTAAATCCATTGCTGTACTGCTGGAAGATCAGTGAGATGAGGCAAGCTGTGAAAGAAACGCTCAGGCAACTTTTCTGTTAATCGATTAGCTCGTAATCTGTTGTTGTTTAAATTACCAATGCCGTCAATTAATTTTTTATAGCTTTCCCCTAGCCAGATAGATAGATGAACTAAGACTTTAAAATTTTGTAGAATAAGATAATTCTTCCAAGCTCAACCAGCTTTCTTCTCGTGTAGCTTTTGCTCGATGTTTGGCAAAGAAAAAAAACGTGAATAACGTTCTTCCTGAAGTTCAATTCCTATTCGGGAGATGTCAAGAGTAACTCTAAATAGAAGACAAACACTCGAGGAAAACATACTTCAAAGAAAGGTTAAGGAAATTTTCATGCTAATGACTGAACATTTCCTCTTACAGGTCTTACCTTGAAAAGCTAGATTAGCATGCCTCATTAGCATGCTGTATTCATTGGGACTGCGTTTCAAACCACTGACGTCCTGTCAAAATCAAATAATTACAGAAAATGAAAAGTCTTGCAAAAGAGACACAGTCAAAGCTCTCATTAGCCTCAGAAAGCGGACATTTCGCGACTTTATCAACGGTTTCCCGGCAAAATTCCGTCTGAGAAACGACTGCAGGAATTCGATATCGATGACGTGTTAGACGTGGGTAGTGCTTCTGATTGCTTAAAGCAAAATTTCATCGCGAACCTGAATCAGAAGCACTACCGAAATAAAGGCTTTGACGTATCACCAGTGTCGAATTTGTAACATTCGTAACAGGCAATAAAATGTATTTCATCAGTTTTTTCACTCAATGTTTATAAATTTTAGGAACCAGAGGCTCAAGAGGTTTACATAGGGACTTACAAATATTTGAAAAGAAGGTAGCGGAAGCACGATTCTCTTCCGTCTGTTTATTAATTCATTTTTAGTATAGAGAATCAAATTTTGTAAAATTTTACAATGTATTATATTTGATTCTGGTTAAAGCTAGTTATTATTGCGTTCGACGTTAGGAGAACACAACCTAAACTGAACGCGAGAAGCCTGGGCACAAGCATTTAGCAGAAAGAGTCTCGATTTTTGGTTGGTCAACTACCGGAAATACATCATAGCCTCCACGCACAAGGTGCGCGCGCATCTAAAAGGATCAGAATGCGCTCGAATGTTTTTCTTCCACGTGCAACTTTGCTCATTTTCTATCAGGCAATCAATCAATAAACTTTACTTATCCATGGAACTAACTAGAGGTTCCATATTGGAAGTGAAGAGCGGCCCTATGTAGAAATATCAAGGGGTTGGAACGGTATCAATAATCCAAACTGATTTTTGAGTATGCATTTTATATGCAACCTTTCATTATACAACGTTTACTTTAAAAACATACGGATAATATATTAGTGAGATATATTAAGGCTTGTTGTTATTGATTGAAATCTTTGGGAATTCATTGCTTGCATTATGCTCAGTGTTTGTTTTTATTTAAAACTAATTCTAAGATTAAGCACCTTCCGAATTATAGTCACAGATACAGAGCTGAAGAAAAAAAAACAAGCTTAAAAAAAATACAAAATAACTCAACTATGCATTTTATACATCATAGTCTCCCTTTTGTCCCGTCACGCAATGCTAGAGACAAAAAACGGCTGGGGGGGGGGGGGGTGACAACAATTTACTCTCTCCTTTTTTAATCTTACAACTTTGAAGATCATGTGATATCCTAAACTTAGATACAATATATTATTTACAAATACACAATAAAGACAGATTTAAAAGAAAGGTTTCAGAAAGCATCTTTGATTTAGTGAATTGTCACGGAATTGTACATATATTCGCTCCTGGTGTAATCACTTTTTTACTTCATGAGATCAATGCAAATAACTATTTTACATGAACAGGAAAACCTTAATTCAGTCTGCCCACGTCGCTAAGCAAATCGCTTTTTTCATTCGCCTCTTTGTCGGGGCAAATTATGACCTTGATTGTAATTCAGTTTTTTCGCCTCGTTGCTTCGTTCACCTCTTTAGAAAAAGTAGTGAACTACAACAGGAAGGTTATCTGCCAAAAACGATTCTGTTGCGTTGATTGTTTGGGGCGCTTTGAAGCTATTTGTCTCCTCGTGACAAGATTTCATCGATTGTGTTCGTGATCTACAGCTGATAACTGGTAGGGCTCATGGAACGACAGAGCTGCCAAAATGAGAGAACCTTGTCCAACTTTTCTGGGGAAAAAAGTATAATGATGAATTCCGGGGTGTCTATTTTTTGACAATATGTGAAAAAACTTTAAATGAATTCTCGTACTCGTAGTCGTTTTAGTCCTCGAATATAAAGGTCTTTAATAACGACCAAGCGCAAAATTAGGGAGCTTAAAGCAAAGACGTTTTTGAGCGACGCACGTCAACCGGAAGTGAGGCCTTCTTCCTTTTTATCTGCCTTGGCGCTAACAAATTTGTATTGCTAAGTTTCTTTTCTCTTATAAAGACGATTTACCAGAGAGTTTCAACCAAACCACTGCCCAATGACGCAAAAAGTCCACTTCCGGTTGACGTCCGTCGCTCAAAAACACCGTTGCTTAAGCTCCATATTAAGTGTCGCGCGAGACGTTCCATCGCACCACCGGTGGATTATGGTAAGTCGAGCAGGCGCGTCTTAATTATATCTATATTACGTAACAATTAATGGAAAAGCAATTCAGAATAATTTTCTTCGAGGAAAATGGTGGAAAAAGAGGATAAGATATGAAGCCTCATTGCATATTTCTTATCGCGTTTACGTTTGCATTCCTTGCGCAAGGTGAGTTTCTTCTCTGATGAACTGTTAGCTGAAGCTGAAAAGCGACAAGGTAACAAAACCGTAAGTCGGTTTCCGAAGCTAGCCTTATCTCGATTTCATAATTTCAAATAACGTCACCAGTCGAATATAATTTTTAGTCCTCCTTCTTTCGTATTATCTTTTGCGGCTCTGCCAACACTGAAAAAAATGTTCTTGCTCTTTTGCTTAAAGGACTTTTCCCATCGCAAATGCAGTAAAACCCCGCTTTGCGTACACCCGCCTCATACAGACACCTCATGATTACGGACAGTTTCACTTGTACCAGGGCAAAGAAAGCCCTTACATTTTCTCTTAATTTAACCTGCCTAGTACTGACACCCCTTTAATACGGACAATATCTATGGCCCTCAGTGTCATTTTTTTTTTTTTATTAACGGGGTTTGACTGAAATTGGCAATTTGAACGCAGAAAACGTGCCTATTCGATAAGTGATGAGTATGATTAAATTGCCTCTCCTTCCTGACTGCAGCTTTTTCCTTTACATTTCCGAGTCCCATAGACAAGTTCAATCCGTAAGTTTGTTTTGAGTCCAATGAAGAATTGCTGTGCTGGAAAGGTTTAGGTGGAAAGCTGAAATCTTCTTAGTGGAAATAAAGTCTTCATCATTCGCGTATTTGCGCTTGCAAAGGGTTGGGGTAGAAAACGTAAATAGGGTTTTTGTCTCCACTGATTCTGCTCAAACTTTTTAAACAATACGTTTTCCTCACAGAACACCTGTTTCGAGCAGTTTAACAGCTGCTGGTGGTTTGTTCGAAGAAAGGCTGCTGTACTTCTGGGGCGTTCCGTTGTAATAAACTAACAACAGCTTAACCCGTCCTCGGTGTGAAAAAATTTTCTCGTATTCGATCAGGACCGCTTGACGCTTGAGGTTGCTATGTCAAGATGACTACTTGCACTTCAACCTTTTTGATACATTTCTTTGCAATTCTCCTTTCAACGACAACGTGAATTTTCCTCACCAAACGTTTAAGAACATTTCCACACGACACAGACGTGGAACTTCCTAATTCGACCTTGTTTTGCAGGAAGGAAAATAAAGAAAAATGACGAAGAAAAAGTAAACAACGAATTGTTAACCAGCGAATACCGCCACTTCCTTTCCCTCCCCACCGCGGCTAAGGAACAATGGAATTTAAGCAACTTCAACGACGACGGGAGCGATAACGTCGCTAAAAAGATTATCATTACCGTTTTTTAATGGTTTTTTTAAAACTTTATTGTGCTTAGGTAGCCTCGCCCAATTGATCAAATCTAGGCGAGTTTTCCTGTGGTTGAATTCTTTAAAGGACCCATAGTTTTGTGTTTGCTATTTAAATCGCCTTTTCTACTATATAACGTTTGTAGAGATGCAATATAAATCATATCCCGTAATTTCGGCTTACCGTAAATCCTCTATTAAACCCCCGGAGGGGGGGGGGGGGTATTTCAAGTCCATTTGAGGGAAGGCTTAATAGAGCCTGGGGGGTATTTGAGATGAGGGCATATTTTATTTAGAAAGACGAAGGTATCAGTCTCCCAAAAGAACTAGAAAACAAAGTGGAAAAGCTTAAGTGCAACCAGGTTAGAGGTCATGCAGCCGAGGATCAGAATCAAATCCAAACTTCCAGCCGGCAAATAATTCAACCCGGATCAGTCCACATGAATTCGAAGTTTTAGAGCCATGATTGATTAGTGCAGTCTATCATTTGTTAGTGAAGAATAACTAGGTGGGAAAGGAGGCTTATTTGAGAAGGAAGAGGGGAGCTTAAAAGAGGATTTTCAGTAGTTTTATTTCGAGATAACTAGCTCTATGCTTACTTTTTTATATTTCTAGGTGATTCCAAGACATATGGTCTTAACAAGGATGAAGACGACTTTAGTGCATTGCCTTTAGAGTCGGGAGGGACCGAGGGCAATGTTATTAGCCGACAAGTCCAGGGAAAATCCCCTTATATCCCCCGGAGGGGCCGAGAAAAGTTTCAACCAAACACCAAAGATGGAGATATCTCAAATAAAATGAAGTTTACCTCCAAGATCATCGGTGCGGGAAAGTCTCCTTTCACTAAAATGGTTCAGTTATTAAATTCTCTGCAAGTTGCTTCAGGTAATCCTGGACACAGTAGGACCGAAATGAGCACTCGAGAAAAAAGGGCTGAGAAGGTGGACAGGCCAGATGATGAGGATTTTCAACAAGAGCCATGGGCAGATGTCTTTCTCACACCCCTTGAACGGAAGAGTGTACATTTGCTTGAAAAGGAACCCGAAATTGCTTATGGCGAGACAAAATTACTCTCAAATGTCAAAGGAGTTCCAATGGGCAAACATAAATTGGACCTTCAAAATTTTGGCTCTGGAGAGTCTCAGGAATACGATGAAGATGATGGACAGCTGTCTGTAGGTGACACCTCCCCGGGTGTAATTGGAATCGAGGACGAGACAAACGGCGATTCCGTGGAAAGGGTCTTTTCAGGGGAAGAACAATTTGCTTCTGCACACGTGAGTAGATTTAACTCTAAGATCCTGCCAGAGCAACAGAAAGGTGATTAATACCGATTTCCTAAGTAGGTGGAACATGGGGTGGGTGTACGCCTGAACGAATAGATCTTTTTCTGACTATGATTGACGTTTTCACAAACTGTGTAGTCATCTTATTTTAGAGTCAAAGTGAATTGTACCACGTCAGTTGATCATAGCCCCCTTATATTCAGTCATTCACATGATAGTCATGTTAAACTTGATTAACAGAGCTATTCTCAGTGCAATCTTATTTCTTATTTCATTTTTTTCCAATAAGCAGTCTTTATCCATCGATTTACAGAAAGGGAATGATTATCCAAGACGAAAAAGAGCTGCACCAGAATACGAAAGCTCTCATCAAGCAAAAACCAAGAAAAATAGGAATAAATCCTTCACACTGCCAATTTCTGGTGGCCTCCGCTGGAAAGGTTTATCCATGGCTCATGTCCGAAGTCGTGATGGTGTGGATGTAAGGGAAAGGCGGGCTACACGCGAACAAGGAAAAGGGGATGTTGAAGGTGTGGCGAGAACTCTAACCGTTGTTTTCATCCTTGGTGGAACAATATTTGTTCTTTTGCTGGGTATCATTCTGTTATTCGCAATTTGGTAAGTTTCTAGAAAAAATACTGAATTTTTACACTATACCAAGAAAAAAGGCCGCAAGGGTAAATATATTGAACTCGATGGTAATTGTTGCCTCTGTTCAGTATTGATAACAATTTGATGATGAGCAAAAAAAGCCTCATCAACCTCCAATATATAAAAATGGTGACGGCATCATCTATAATGCAACTGAAATCAATTTTATTAGGAATTATTTGATGGCTATTGTAGTATGTCTCCTTAAGTGTGGATTTCCATTGTCGCGTAATTTCGCTTAATTTAATTTTAGGCGCATAAATAAAAACTCAAGACAAAGTATGAAAGGTATAAAAATTTGGACCTCGCTCAACTTTCACGTTTAGGCGTGACACTTTAATCATGCATTGCCTCTATCTTATTTACGAGCGTAACATTTCAGTTGTGCAGTGTTAGCGCCTTCTGTAAGTGACTACTCTGACTAATTAATTAACAAAGGCTGTTATTTCGTATGCTCACGATCAGGCTGGCATATTCATGATCATCGTCGTCGTTGAAGAGGATAATAGGGAACTTAAGAACCACGACGAAGTTCACGACGACGACGTCTGTTGACTGGGAAAGGACTGGAACGAGAACGTCAGTTTCGGCGGGAAAAAGGAAACTTAAGATGCAGTCGATCGGTAGGTCGACGACGACGACACTGAATGTAAACAAACATGTAGAAGTAGTACAACTGTGATGTTCGTTCGCAACAAAGTTTTTTCGCAAAGGCGTAATTTAAGACGATGCAAGATCTTATTTTATAAGCCGTACGTCTACTTTCTTTGACGATGAAGAATTTTTAGTGTTGTCTGACCTTTTCGAATGGAAAAATCTCCGCTTTCCGTACGAAGGTTATTCAACTTTCAACCTGAATGACATGACCGAGTCCGAGTGTCTGTCAGAGTTTAGATTTGGAAAAAGAGACATTCCGATGCGATAGCTGTTTTCCATATAAAGTTCATTTCCTCTATATATGATTTGCCTGACCTAAATACGTACAAATAAATTTGTCACTTACGAGTTCGCTCGCTCGGCCTGCACAGCTCAGTGTTGTCTTCGAAGTAAACACAATTCATCAGTCAAATTTTCAATCAACATCGCTTGTTAGCAGAAAAAAGAAAAGATACCTGGATTTACGAGGTGAAAAAATACAAAGCCCTTGAAAAATCGCTTAAAAACAGGGAGTTATACCTGCCGAAGCTTGTGGACTGCAGGACGACGTGACTCTACTGTGTTTGGCGTCGTCGACGACACCACGACGACGAAATTTGTTAACCGCGCTTGCGCAGTGCACGGTATCTCACTTCCGGTCGTCGTCGA
>BOPM01000569.1:127142-173475 GCA_022179025.1 Porites australiensis | reverse complement strand
AGGCATTTCAATGGGTTCTTCTTGTAGTTTGCTTCCAGCAAAAAGTCTTACTTGGTGATGTTGTGTTTTAATTAAACAGAATTATAATTATTATAATTTTCATCTTAAAAATACTAATCATGCTCTTTCATAGTTATAACTTTATAATCATACTCGGTGGTGATTAATCAAGTCAGACTTTCGTCACGAGGTCCAATTTAGTTTAACAATAATAGGATTACAGGCCGATTTGGACTCCACTCAGTCCTGTTACGATTATTAAACAAAAAGATTTACAACAGGTATATTTGATCAGCTTTCCGAAAACCGACGCGTATTTATTTTTTTTAAAATAAAGTTTATTGACTGTTCATAATTAATAACCACGCACGCAATAAGTGTCTCACCTTGTTCTTCAACAGTTGAAGTCGATTCTTTTCCCTGCAAGAACAACAGGGTAGACTTGTTCTCAATCAAAAGATTCAGTTTGCAAATAATTAAGACGGGGCCACCACAAAATTATATATGTCTCAGTTTGAATCTAAGAACTCAGTTCTGGCGCTTCATATAATTGTTTATTTAGGCCACTAATATTATTTATTTAGGCCACTAAAATAATTATAGAGACTTTCCGATACGTCGACGCGATGGCAACGAGAACGTCAAAAAAACACTAGGTTTTGAAGGTTAAACAACTTTGCACGTGCATCGCACTATTTGTACCTTTCTTTGCCGTTTTTGCCGGACTACTGCGTGAAATTGCCTAATTTTACATGTTATGGAGGACTCAAACAAGCGACGACGAAATTTTATAGGGATCCTAGGAATAGACCTTGACACGATTTTTGAAGCCGTCTGAAAGAGTAGGCAAACTGTGAGAAATTACAGTGTTTGTATGGGAAGCTAAGGCCGAATAATTTCAGTAAAACGGCTGTTCTGAAAAAAATATGACTTGTAAACTAAAGCTGCAAAACAAAGAATTGTACTAAAAAATTTGTGGGGGGGAGCGGTGGGTTACCGGTGCTTAATCTTCTCCAGAGGCTTGCTTTAGATTTTACTGATATATTTGTCTGTAATTTTCCGTCGGACTTTCTTACAGACAAATGTAAAAAAATTTTAAAAAGGGGTTTTAGGTCTTCTCGCGCATGTAACGCCCTCAATTTTTTTCAGCAGATTCCTTAGGAGTGAAGCTTTAGTTTACAATTCATATTTTTTCAGAACAGCCATTCTACGTAAATTATTCGACATTAGATTCTCAAACAAACACTCTAATTTGTCACGCGTTTGCCCACTCGTAAAGATAGCGTCGAAAACCGTGTAAGGTCTATTGAACTCCAGGGGGGATTCGCCTATTTTTGATAAATGAAGTGGGTAGGAAAACTCGCAGTAAAGACTGGGAGAACGTAAATACACTTTTAAGCGACGTTTTCGCCATTTTCCTTAAAACAATGTATAATAAAATAATTATTAGATTCGGTTTTTGTGATATCCTAAATAATCAAGGTCTCGGTAAGCGTTATCAACCTCGACCTTCGCCTCGGCTGATAACACTTACCTTGACTTTATTATTCCGGATATCACAAAAACCTCATCCAATAAATGTTTATTATTTGTGAATGGGTTATTCAGGAACAAAAACGTGATCACCTTCCAATAACGCAGGAAACCTGGCTTTGTACCACCAGAAATTCTCCACATTTTGAATTTTGCAAGTGCCACACTGTTCCTTGTTGAAACCTTAGACTGAATATGACCTCGTAAAAAAGAATCAGATTCCTAAGCGGAGGGCATAAGCTCTATGGAAAAGAAGTCGGAATTTTTCCTACTCCGTTTATGATTTCGTCGTTTACGATCCGATGAAATAAAAACTAGTTTGTCGGTGTCGCAAGCTTCAGCGAAACGGGCTGTTCACAATTAACAACCAGGGTTTATTTTCCGCGTATATGGTTAATTCTTTCGCTTCTCTTTGCGACTCCGCTGATCGTCAACGTCGAAGCCATAAGCGGCGTCGTTTGTTTAAATTTCACAAATCATAACTGTCTCTGGGCTTCTGATTACGGCACTCTGTCTCCGACTTTACTGTGTGTAAAACTAGCCGTAAAACAGTGGAAACAGGCTAAATGAACGCCCTTAATCCCCCGTTTCAACCAAAACAGGAATTAAATTACACCGTCAGCTACCTGCAGGATGTATATGGATTCTATCAGAGTATAAGTTTGTAATCGTAATTATCAAACTCTCTTCTCTTTTACTTAAGTTACTATCACCTGTAAAGAGATATTCACCTTCAAAATCATCGAAAAAGTCGCTCCGGGCTGATCTATAAGATCGACGTCTTCGATAGGGGTGTCATTGTGCTTGTTAAGTTCGCAAATTCCCTTTTCCTCGTTCCCTTCAGAATACTTATTGAAGTTTGTAGACGTACACCACGAATTTTGTAGGCAAGAATAGCTACACGAAAAAAAGCTGAAAGAGTCAAATTTCTCGACAGCATAGCCAACCAGCTCCTTGTTTTCTCGGGTTATGAAGTATGCTGATCGAGGGTTTTCCGCAACAGCTATCAAGACAGTTACATCAACTAAAATCCCTTGTAAAAGTGTGAATGAGGTGAAGAACCAAATCATAGTAAATCCCTTTCCGTAACTGTTTATACACTTAGTAATTTTTCAGAGCTGAAAACAAGACAAGCCGTTACAAAATTGCTGGAAGCCATAACTTGGAAATTGTTATATCTTCATAACTGGATGAGAGTTGAGGTTGTTAATTACAAAGCAAACTCACCGTTTGCACAAGAAAGTTTAAAACCATTTCCTATTCACCATTAAGATTTGTGTGTTGTATACGAAAGATGTTCTTCTACTGAATCACCTGCATAATTACTTCCAGTTTAAGAGGGCACACGAATTATTACTTGTTGGTATACCTTCCAGTTTACGGGACATTTCCTTTTTAACAATTTACTTCATTATGCCTTCGAATATCTTCCAATTTACCTGTCATTCCCACTTTATGAATTTACTTTAACTGACGAGTGTCATTTTGAATTGCGTAGATAGAGGTCATTTTGTAAACACATCAAACCTTTATCTGGCTATAATGTGTTCCTTCCGCCGACAAGAGACAACCTGCGCGAACGGAAATTATGTTATAGTTATTGCATGTGCAGAGAAAGCAAAACAACTACCAGTCCGCAGCAGAACTGTGATCTTCGAAATTTAACAACTGACAACTTTTTACAAAAGAAAGCGTGCTATTTTGTATTTGACTGCCTTTTCCACTATATATAAGAATTATTTTTCAACGATTGCATCATAACGCTTTA
The DNA here is from genome assembly GCA_022179025.1 of Porites australiensis. Taxonomy (NCBI): domain Eukaryota; kingdom Metazoa; phylum Cnidaria; class Anthozoa; order Scleractinia; family Poritidae; genus Porites; species Porites australiensis. The sequence continues at coordinate 170,174 of BOPM01000569.1, read as the reverse complement.
AATAATGGAAACATTGAGAAAACAGCGGAACTGCCAAAGACCAAACTGTATTTTGTGCGCCGTGTAGTTTTTATTTTTAGGAGCCTCGATTTTTAATTCATTGCCTTAAAGTTTAAGAAACATTATTTTTAGAGTTTTATTTAGGCAAGCCTTGGACGATTCAGATTACTTGTAATTTCTATCGTAGTTTTAGAAGGCTTTTAGCTTAGTTCGTGCTTGTTTTTTTGAATATGTATTTTATTTCATAATATTTTAGTAATTATCATTTATTAATTTTTATTTCTTAGTCAGCAGGAAACCGTTGAACACAATACTTTGTACTGAAGCGTTATCCTAGATAGATATTATATTATTATTATTATAATTATTTTGGAAGTGAAGCAAGGGACATTCACACCATTAGTCTTTACAAGCACAGGTGAAATGGCCGATGAATGCAAGAGATTCCATAGCCGCCTCGCAGAGCTACTTGCGTTAAAGAAAGGAGATGACTACGCTACAACCATATCTTGGATAAGGGCGAAAGTATCCTTTGCCATCCTACGATCAGCCTTGCTGTGTCTCAGAGGAACCAGGAGCAAGAGAAGAGCAGCCAATATATCTGACATTGACATTACATCGGAAAGTGCGCAAGCCAGAATTTAAGTTATTAACTTTTTGATGCTTTTTATAATTGTTATTAGAAGTCTTTAGATAGTCATTTTTCGATAATTCTCTTTCGTACACAAGAAGAATGTACATAGGGTATATATTTTAATATTTCATATTCTTGAATCTGTAAATAGTCTATTTTTTTTTTAATCTATGAATAAAGTTTTGTTTTTTTTTAAAAAAATTATTATTATTATTATTATTATTATTATTATTATTATTATTATTACATAATAATATTTAGCGGTTAGGAGACAACTCTGTGGCTGGTGCCGTTATGAATATGAACGGGATAAAATAAAGTGGTCGCTCCAGCGGAGTGATAATGATAATAATAATAATAAATAATAATAATAATAATAATAATAATAACAATCCGCCAAGAAACCTCTTCGAAAATAACGCTAAATATGAAAGCAAACGAAGTCGAAATGATGTAGTCATTGCATTGATGTACCTATCTGATTTGCGACTCTCCAATGTAGAGATCAGCGTAGGCATGCAGCTTCGTCCGTTACAGAAATTGCGCCGAAATCACCCGGTCAGTGATGTGTTAACAGAAGCCTGGCTGGTATGGTTTTCCTATTGGCGCACTGAAAGTTCTCCGGTATAGATCGGTAAAGTTTGATCATAGCTTAGTTTGCATGATTTCCTAGCTGAGCACCTTTTCTTGTTTCGTCAACAGTCAAACCGCAGTGGGTCAGAGATATTTCATCACTTCCAAAAAAACTGTTTTTATCAGTAAATGTTTTTGCAACAACGGAGAAGTTGCTCGGCTTAAATTGTAGCGTCAAACCTTTCTTCATTTTTTTGTGTTTGGGCCAAATCATCAGTGTAGCGTCGAACCTTTCCGGCTTCATTCTTTTGCGTTGGGCAAGCAATCTCTAAGCATTAGCGATCGATCTAACAAATTACATGTAGCATATTCGGTTAATTTTTCTTATGGTCTTTAAGTGGTTAGCAAAATTCCGTGAACGGAAATGCAGCTATTCTTTTCAGGCCGTAATAATGTTACAAGGTTATTTTCTCCGAGAGGAACGGTTTTATCATCATCATTTGGAAAGTTAATCATATGCTGCCGCCATGAACCAGCCTCTTTTACATTGTTCGTGAAATCTGAAAACAGTACCGGCAGATCCAGACCTTGAGATAAGGAAAAGGGAGGGGGGGTGGTCATTCAGACCCTTTGACAAGGGAGGAGCCCGGTCTCCTCAGTTTCGTCCAAAATTAAGGCGGGGTCATTGCACCCGGGAAAAACGTAGCCTCCCACGCAGGCCTTTTTAGGGGAGCTCGTATTTCGTCCGGAGGGACGAAACACGAGCTCCCCTAAAACGCCTGCGTGGGAGGCTAGGGAAAACGGGTAGAAAAAAGATTATTGTGGCTTATTTGACTTATTTTCGAGTCATATCCTGAAACGTTTTGCTCTTGTTTTTATTAGATTCTATAGTAGGTTTAATGGTTACTATGAAATACAGTGAAGCCCTTTGAGAGCAATAATTTAAGCTTATCTACTTCTACGGTTAATTCATTATTAACAGTCAAAGATCGCGCTGCCGTTGCCACTCGGCAAATTCTGTTGATATGTCTCTGAGATCTTTTCCTGCCAAACTTTTGCATTTGATGGATTTTATATAATTATACAGAATCAATTGCACCCCACAATGTTTAACAGAGGAGCGAGCAGTTTTGATGGAGTAGAGAAGAAAGCTTTCCGACTGCGCGACTTCGCCTCAGAAACGTATTGGTTCTTGAATGGTTCTGCATCATAAAGAGCCCATCAAGCTGTCAAAACATTACAAAAACTTGTCAAAAACCAACTTTGACGAGCGGCAGCCGTAAAAGACACCTGCACTGTAATCTTATGTTTATTTATTTTCGGTACTGAAAGAAGTTCATTCTATGATTCAGTCCTTATAAATAGTTGTAGCCCATGTAGCACTCCAAAAATGGAATTTTTACTTTCGAGGAATCTGACCCTGATTTAATGTTGTCAACTCTTAGCTCTGAGTACTATTCCATAACTGATGCTAATAACCTTTAAGCTGATATAGATAATGATTCCATATTTCTCTTTCATTGCAATATTAGGAGTCTCCCAAAACACTTCGAGCTCTTACATGACCTTTTATAATGCTTTGATAATACACCTGATGTAATTGCTGTAACTGAAACTAAAAGTAATAGTAACTCATCAGCAAACATAGATTTTCCTAACTGCAAATTTTACAGTACTGATTCTAAAACAATGGCTGGTGGTGTTGGTATTTACATATCATCCTCCCTAAATGCAATTCATAGGTCAGATTTAAGCTTTGAGGCAGAATCCTGCTGGATTGAAATCTTACAGGAACACAAACCTAGCATATAATTGTGGGATGTATCGGGTATATACAGGCACCCCTAATCTTGATAATTTTTTTTTATCTCAGCTAGAAAACCTCGTCAGTTCTTTAAACCAATCCAAGCATCAAGTCTTTATCCTAGGGGACAGGCATGAATATTGACTTTCTAAAAGTAGGTACACATTCCAAAAACTGAAGACTACCTTAACTTGATAGTCTATACAGTAGTAACCTCCTCCCAGTCATTAAACCTACTAGGATCACAAGCCATACCACAACTCTTACTGATCATATTTACACAAACGCTTCTACTGACCAAATCATACCTGGTATTGTAACCACGGACATATCAGACCACCTGCCCACCTTCTGTTTCATTAGAATACAGATAGCAGGGCTAAAACCAAAGAAATTTTTCATGGACTATTCAAATTTTGACTCTCAGACCTATCTGAATGACATAAAATCAGTTGACTGGAGTAGCATCCTAAATGACCCAACTGGCATTGACACTAAAGCCAGCAGCTTTGTCGAAAAACTTAAAGTGTTTCAAAACTACCTCGTAAAGGTGTCTGATATCCATGCTCACACAATACCAGATGTGCCTCAAATCTTAACTTTCATGTACCACGTGTAAGGTCAAACTACGGCAAACACACATTTAAGTTTGCCATAACCAAAACTTGGGAGGAGATTCCTACTAAGATAAAAACACTTAGCTACCATAAGTTCAAAAAAGAATACAAGCGAATTCTAGTTAACTCTCAAAGGTAACAATGTAATATGACTGTTTCAGATAAAATGACTACTGACCATGTTACCATGGCACCAAGCGCACGTTTATTATGTATTTCCACTCAAAATATAGCGGTGGTTAGCTCGAAAGCTAAGCTCCTCTGACCACCGTACACTTCTATCCAAGCCATTAATTTTCTTTTTTTCCTTCTTCTTCCCCTTTATTAGTGTATTCCTACCTTACTATATCTAGCTGAATTTTTTGAAAACATACCTCAAAACGGGCCAGAATATTCGCACAGGAACCTGGCGATAGCCAGGTTTCTGGTCACTGCGGTGAGAAAAAACATAGGGGGGTTGCTTTCCTGGTTGGTCTCATTGTCAAACTCAGTACCTGAGCTAACTCGCCATGGGTTGGAAAGGGGCCTCCATGTCAATCCCTAGGGGGGGAGGGTGCTTCAAAAGCGTGGTACCTTCCGTTAGTATTGCTCTGGGAGAGTCAGTGCACTGGTCATGTCTGCCTTTAGTTTGTCATGTCAGATTCTTGTAATGTTTGAGGCCCATTGGCCAATGAAAGTATTCCCCTCAAGCACGTGATAGGCTGGGGGGGGGGTGGACGAAGTCAGGGGGAGTGATTTAACCTTGAATTCTCTGCTTAGAACTTGGTTAAGTCTCAAGCATCCTCAGTCGTTTAGCGCCTTTAAGCAGCTAGAGTGTATGGCCAAGTCCAGAGTGTCTTTTCGATGGACTTGAATGTTTCTTTTGCTAATCAGGAACCAAGAAGAGAGTCACCTTAAGAGAACCATGGGTAAGAGCTGAGTTTCTTGGCGATATTTGCTTTAGTTGAGTCAGTTTAAGGTGTGTGGGCTCCAGGAGTCCGATGGTACGGTTTTCATAAATCCGGCTAGATATATAATGTAAATACCGTAAATGCTCGAATTAGCGCCTGGGGCGCTTATTTAATTTTCTAAGGCGAGAGGGGGGCGCTAATTCGAAGGGGGTGCTTATTTGAAGGGGGGCGCTTATTTCGTTTATCAATTTTTAGCCTCAAAATGACACTATCTTTACCGAAAATGGCCTCGTAATTCCAGGAACTTTTAAGACAGTAACAAGGAGCCGGCGATTGGGAGCAAAGTTTTACGAGGAACTTAATTAAGTGAAGCAGCTATGTGCTCACATGGATATTTCTATCAAGGAAATGAGAATCAAACCCCTGCGACTTTGAAAGGACATTACTGTTTATACTATTTAACAATGTCGCATTTCATTAAAAGAACCGTATAGACCGTATACGTCTCGTATATCGTACCGAGTACCGAAACTCATTTTTTCTCGGGGGAGGGGGGGCGCTTATTACAAATTTTGAGCCTTAGGAGGGGCGCTAATTCGAAGCGGGGCGCTTATTTAAAGCTGGGCGCTAATTCGAGCATTTACGGTATTTTATAAGAGTGTGAAATTTGAATTGAATTGAATTGATTGAAACTTTTAAATAGTTCAATCTTCAAAGAGAAAAGAAACGTAACCATCACCATCTTCGCAGCCTCCTTTGTAGTTTAGATTAAAGTAAGACAAGCTTAAAGAAAAAGTCACTCCTCTGCGGTAAAGGAAACGTAACCATCACCACCTTCACAGCCTCCTTTTATCACTTTCCATGTGCTGTCGGCCTTGTATGACCCACCTCCCCCTGCCACCTTGTCAGGTGCTACTCCACCCCCTGAATATCCACCTCCTCCCCCAGGGAAAAGACCACATGCTCCTCCTCCACCAAACCCACCATCACAATTCGTAGCACCTTCTCCACCTTGACCCAAAGAAATTCCCCCTTTACTGCAATGCAATGCCCCGCAAAGCTTTCCACTTTCAATGCAGCCCCCGTTATTAAGATAACCAGTGCCAGCCCCAGAGTCTGGTATATAGGGTGCATCTAGAGCTCGGCAAACCTTACCACCACCCCCGTTAGTGCCTCTCGTGTCATCGGAACCACTGCCATCCGGTGAATCATTCCCAGGTAGACCATCCTTTTTACCTCCACCACCTCCTCCACCAGCCACAATAATTATATTAAATTTATTCGGTGAACGATAAACAAACGTTCCACCACCCCCACTTCCGAGGTGACTTCCATCCGGTGTTGATCCCTTTTGTCCCACCAGTATGGCTAACTTCTCATCCTTTAACAGTGTTATTACGCCGCTGACTTTTGCTCCTTTGCCTCCTTTCTTGGCCAAAATCCCATCCCCTCCTGATGCTCCGCAAGCTTCTACATCGTACTTTCCTGTGATTGGCACCTGCCACTCCTGGACACCGTTCGTGACTTGTACCTCCTGGAGTGGAGTGCCTTTATATCCTTCAGCACTAACTGGACCATTTTTTCCTGTGGCCCCCAGCGTCGTGAAGTTGTAAAACCCTAGTTATGAGCCAAAACTGTCAAAGCTTGGATTACTGTGCTTTTAAAAACACGCGAACTCTGAAATTTAAAAGCCGCCTTCACCATTGCCTTTTTCGCTGCCGTCGATCATAGTTTTCATCACAAACAACGAACCTTGAAACACTGAAACACACAAAACGGATCGAAATCCACCAAAAACAAATCACAAACCAAGACCTTTTGAGATTGAACACGTTGAAGTAAAATTCTGTTTTCTAAGGGGTCAGTTTAAGGTGATTGACAGCAGCGAAAGTGAAAAACGCAAACGTCAGTTGGCTTTTAAACTTCAGAATGCGCATGTTTATGAAAGCGAAGTAGGATGATTTCGGGGGATGAGGTGGAAGAATTCCCATTTGTGATTTGTAATGCATTGAAGTAGGTAATAAAGCTTACGGCCTGGTGGGCCGCCTGCAACGCAAAAGACTACATCAAGATGTAACCAGCTAATTATTTTTAATAAAAGGCGACATGAATTAAGGGTGTATTGGTTTCAACACTTTTTAAGTTACAAGTTTTTAGAGGATTAAGCCGTTACCATTATAAAGTTAAAAGGGATAACCGAATACAAGATATTGGTAATTGACAGCCTTTACCCAATCATTAATTTCTGTTTCTAAATTTAGCAGTCACTGATTTATAATTTTATTCGAGGTGTTTTTGAGGGCAAAGAAAAAGAAACAGTTCAATGTTCGTTCAATCGAATTTCTCTTCCCGTTATGAAATAAAAACAAATGAAGCTACAAAACGACGCAAAACATGTTTGAAAACAGGAGGCTATTTCGTGTCGCAGCTACTTTGAACCCAGGATCCCTCTTGCCTAGTTGTGTGCTATGTTACGCTTTCCCATTCCTTCAGAATAGTAAAGTGATCGTTAAGTAGTCCATTCGTTCGAAATTCAGTGCCTTACATTTGCCATGAATTTTGTTTGTTTTTTTTTTTGCCTTTGAAGCCAAAGAAAATCATTTCAATAGTAGCTTTTTGAATGGTAAATGCAACACGAAATTCGTGTAAGAATGTCACCTCTATAACGGCAACCTAATACAACACCATCAATTTACTTAATTCTTCGGTAAAACGATGTCTTTGTTTTTGTTTGCTTGCGTTTTTTTTCTGAAAAACAAGGAATATGCTTCAAATGTAACCGCCCTGCCTTTTAAGACATAAACCCCAGCATTCAAAATTAATGGAAAATGTCTCTAAGGCGAGTAACGTTTCTTGTTCTTTCAATGATAACCCGTTTCATTTTCATGCACCTTTCCCGCGTAAAGTTGTAAATAAAAACTGCAACGAAACAGGAATGAAATGCTTGCCAGACGGGACTTCATTTGAAAATAATGCCGGAGATCAAAGAGATTTAGACTCACGTTTACGGTAAACGTGAATTTGTGCCAAGAGACCAAGTTTTACCTTAACTTGTACTTTTCTGTTAATTAGTTTCACCCCAAAATTCGTAGCTTCACGTTAGTTTTATCTAGAGCAATTGTTTTGGACTGTTTTTAGCTGCACGTTTTCTATTTTAAGAAATTTACCACTTGAATCTGACGTTTGTCGTTTGCCGTAAACGTAACTCTAAATCTCTCTAATGTAAGATCCCGCGCTGTCAAGCTGTGAAAGAACCTTCGCTAGCTCGCAAACGATTTTGAAATGAAGAGCTTGCACGCAGGCTAAGGATAAATAACGCTAATTATACTCACTGTTTTTTGTTTCGCAAAATTTTCCAATCCACTGGACACCACACTCGCAGGTATATTCTTCGTTTATTTTTACACAAGCACCATTGTTTTGGCATCCAATCCATCGACAGTCATCCTAAGATAAAATTTGGAGATACACTGAAAAGTGCGTTTAATAGGTAGGAAGCGTTTAAAAGACGGAGGTGCATATTCCCAAAACTATAAAAAGCACAGCAGAGGTAATATGCTTTCTGAAAAAATATCAAGAGAGCTTAGCTTTAAAATAGTGGAATATTCACTCCATCAATTGTTACGACTAGGCCGTCAAGAGATCCATATCGCTCTTTCAAATCCCAACACCGATGTCAGAATCCTCGCTCAGGGTTTTTGTGTTGCAATCGTCAGTCTATCCTTACTTTGAAATTGACATTAAACAATAAGACGAAATACACAAGGCCTTGTTAATCAAGCAAGAATTAAGCTGAATGTATGTTTATGTAAAAGTGTAGGCAACCGATAGAGTATAAAATGAAACTGAATGCAGGGCTCGAAATACGGCAGACGGCTGATTTATTATAGGCCAATATTTAGGCTAACAAAATTCGCCTTTCTCTGGACCAGAGCTCGGTAGTGCCAGTCCTGAATTCAGTTTGTTTCATTTTCCACATAAAGTGACGTCTGGCTACAGCATCTCTTTAAGTAGAGATCCCGCAAGAGGATCCAGTCAGTTAAATTTACGCGTTGCGTGGACCTCTGCATTCAAACAGTTTTCTATATAGAGTATAGTTATCTAGTTTACTCCAAAGACTCCCTGGAGCTAACAAAAAGCAGATGACACCAAAGTGTATAATTGACTTTGAGCTCTTGTTGGCCGAGGGAACAGTTAGAAGCTTTGTGAAAATTTATGTACTCTTTATTCGAGTAATTATAAATGGAAAAAAAAATACAGAGATCAATTGCAGAAAAATAGTACAATAGAGCTTATTCACTGTACTGCGGTTTATAATCCAGTAGCCGAGGTCGGAAAATTGTCGATTTTCCCACGATTTGTCCTTGTGCGAGTTACGCGATCAATGACTCGAGAATATAATAATGCGAATCGTTTTTTCTTATATTGAACACTGGGTAAAAGTTATCCTTTTTTAGCGACTTTTTTTTTTAAAAAAAACAAAGAATTGGAAAGTAAACGGTGATTCAGGTTCCAGCCTCTTTTTCATGCTGGACTGTAATTTGTGTGATAGAAAAACGTCCTTTACTCGAAACCTATACCACAAATCGACCTTACATATCATTAGACAATAATCAGGAGGTTTTATTCTACCAAAATCAGGTATCAAACCTTTTCTGACCCGTGGGTTGAACGAAACAACAATTTTCCGACCTTGCAAGCTAATGGACTATTAGCATTGATGAGGGAAAAGCAAAAAATTAGTTCATCATGTTCGTGTATTCATGACCCAAACTCCGGGATGATTTTAGCAGTTAGCCTTCCACGGAGAGCGCCTTCAATTTAACCTGAGAGCGCGGGCTTTTGGGCAGTTGAACGTCATCACGATTCAAAGGGCAGTCGGGACACTTTCCAGCCATACACACTATTTCTTTTACTAAAAATTCTTTAACAACAACAACAACAATAATACTAATAAAAATTCACAGAAAAGGGGGCCGCGGTCCCCTCGTTTAACCCCTAAATCTGCGAAGGAAGGGCAACAACAGTTATTATGTTAGTAACAATGATGTGATGTATTCATGATCACCTTAAAACGCATGGAGAAAGTCCATTCCAGTTGATCAACAAGCTTGATGTCTTCAAACGGAATGTTTTTGTGCTTGTTGAGTTCACAAATTCCAGTTTCTTCTCCTTTAAAATACTTCTTGAAGTTTGTAGACGCACACCACGAGTTTTGTAAGCAAGAATAGCTGCATGTAAAAATACTGGAAGAGTTAAATTTCTTGACGGCATGGCCCACCAGTTTCTTGTTTTCCCGGGTTATGAAGAATGCTGATCGAGGGCTTTTTTCAGTGCCGGTTAAGGCCATTACACAAAAGAAAAACCCTTGTAACAATGATGAAGAGATGAACGAACAAGTCATGGTTAAATCTTCTTCCAGCTGTACTGTGCTGTCACAGTGAGTGTGCATAAACTTAACATGTCCATAAAAGAAGGAAAGTAACCATTAGCCGTGAGGGACAAACTGTCACAACGATGACAAAAAATACCACAGTAACACCTTAAAAAGAAGGTGTAATTAGAAATTAGAAAGGTTTAATAAGGCTTTGTGCACTGAAAAACTTATACCAGAAGGCACCAGATGATAGGAATGGGGTCTTAACTTCTTACAACGCAATATTTCTGTTTCACTATTAAGATTTGAGTATTATATGACAGGCATCCTCTCAAATACCAGCTGCGCTTTATAACTTCCCAGTAAGGAAGTTAAAACGTTTTTACGACTTTATGTATCTTCGCGTCATTCCCAATTTATGCATTTACTTAATATGATGAGCGTCATTTAGAAATGCGTCGAGATAGGTCACATCTCATACAATGTTTTGCTGCTTTGCTTATAACGTTTAACAGGACACAACACGCGCAAGCGAAAAATTAATGAAAGTGACAAAAAGCCACAACAATGTTTACCTGCCAGTCTGAAAGTCTGCGCTCTGCGTTTGTCCTCACCGCGTAGACATGAGGACTATGAGAACGCTCGGCTTTTTTTCGAACGTTTTCATTTCGAAATGAAATATAAGATGTTTGATAACGGCCTGGCGTTCTCAGAGCCCTCTGCGATCTCTATGTTTATGTTAAGTAAAAAAAAAAAAGACGATCAGACGACCAGTCGTTCTCACAGGTTTTTCATTTATGATTTTTTTTTGTTTATGAGAACGACAATCGGCCGGTCGTTCTCACAGGTTTTTCGATTTCAATTTTTTTTTAATGAAAACGACAATCGGCCGGTCGTTTTCATTGTTTTTTGATGAGAATGCTCGGCCACCATACATGTAACCTCATTTTGGAATACTGCAGCAGTCAATCTATCGTCTCCCTCCTTACTGATCCTCATTACAGACAAGCGTTTCTCTACCTATTTTTCCTCTTTCTTAAAACCAAAAATCCTCAGGTGAATTCGTCCCACGAGTAAGACGAATTAGTCATCTAACGGATTATTAGTCTGCCAAGGGTAGATAATCCGCCTTTGGCTTAAATTCGGCCAGTGACGGAGCCATGGGTGCGCGCTTAGAGCGGTGGACTCATAATCCGGAGGCCCCGAGTCAAAGTCTCGCTCTGGCCGCCAGCTGGGTTTGTTGATGGTCCTTCGAGATCAAATCCTTGACCACGCTTGCAGATTGTCTCTGACCATGGCTAGCTGGGATTCTTAACCTTGTTACGTTTGATTTGAAAGACTCATGTATATAGCGTGTATTGGGCTTCTGTGGCCCAATATTTGTCATGCCGAGTGTATAGCTATCCCAAGAATTGGAGAAAAAAAGGTACCAGTGTCCTAAAGTCAAAACTGAGCAAAAAGCTGCCCTCGTCAGTTCCGTCTAGATATATATTTACAAACTAACTACAAGGGAACCCAACGGGAAATTTTGAGAAAAAGACCTAAAAACAGCAACAAAGCATTGAGATTTCTGAAGCCATTTAAGCATTTTGGGAGATTGCTGGGAAAAATTTTTCTGTTCTTCACTCCCAGCAAGACTGATAGAAGAGTTCCCAGCCAGCAAGGTGCACCTAGAACCTGCAATCTGACTTACTGGGAAGTTTCCCAGCAGACTTATGTCCAGACATTGCTAGCCAGCCTAGTTTGGGTGGTGTCATAGGGCAAGATTCAGATCCTAAGTGGGGGTGGGGGCAGCTACTCTAGACATAAAATCCACTATTATCTTTTCCCCAGCAACACGTTCCAACCAAGGACATATTTCTTCAAAATCTTCTATCCAGCAGAAATTGGCCTGAAGTACAGATATTATAAGGAACAGATCAATGGGTCCGAACTAACCGTCTCAGATGAATTATCCACCTGTCAGCACACCTATAAGACGGGCTGACAGAAGAATCAACCAAAGACGAATTTTGGCCCAAAATTCGACTGAACACTGGATTTATATAAAGACGAATTATACCTATCAGAGGGATAATTCGTCTCTAGTATTAATTCTGTCACTAAGCTGCCGGGTTACTAGCATCGAACGACGGAATACAATAAGAATGGAATTTATCTACACGCAGGAAACGCGATAAGAAAACTTAGTGGCGACCGGTGTTCTTTAAACATCTTGACGTATTCTGTATCTCTAACTGAATGGAATAGTACATTCTTTAAAAAAATTTCGATTATGATCGTCGCTGAGCAAGCAAAATCATGACCTCAAGTGCATAGTAATATATAACAGATAAAGCATATTTAGACTATTACCATCTTTAATATTAGCCTCACAGCGCGATTTCTGTGATGAAGCGAAGCTTCGCCTCGCCGATTATTACCATCTTTAATGTTAGCCTCACAGCGCGATTTCTGTGATGATGCGAAGCTTCGCCCCGCCGATTATTACCATCTTTAATATTAGCCTCACAGCGCGATTTCTGTGATGATGCGAAGCTTCGCCCCGCCGATTACTACCATCTTTAATATTAGCCTCACAGCGCGATTTCTGTGATGATGCGAAGCTTCGCCCCGCCGATTATTACCATCTTTAATATTAGCCTCACAGCGCGATTTCTGTGATGAAGCGAAGCTTCGCCCCGCCGATTATTACCATCTTTAATATTAGCCTCACAGCGCGATTTCTCTGATGATGCGAAGCTTCGCCCCGCCGATTATTACCATCTTTAATATTAGCCTCACGCCGCGCCGATTTCGCAAGGGGAGCGTCACATATCCGATAGGTTTTGTGCCATACTTTGGTGTTGTGTGAACACCTATTTGGCCGTTCGCGGAAGTAAATAGGCTGATTTAGCAACAGAATGGGAACATCAGTTGACGACGGGAAAGCGCGCGGAAAGGACTAAACGCGACTTCCGGTGCCCAATTTTTCGCTCTGCCAAGATGCCAATGGTCAAGGCAGTTGTTTGATTCGCTCGCCCCATCGTCAACTGACGTTCCCGTTCTGTTGGTAAATCAGCCTTACATGTCACTTTTTAATAAGAGAACCCACGACTTTTATATTAGCTCTCTGGTAAATCTGTAAAATCAAAACCGTTAAACGCTCTCTAAATATAATTTATAATTAACCTATTCATAAAATGGCCCTACGCTGGCCTATCACGGTCTACCGTGTACTTCAATCACACACCCAATCCTCCTTCCCACTTGATTGCCTTAATTCAGTATTGACCATCATTTTAATGTTCCGTCTATACATCGTAGAAAAATAAATGTCATTTATTCAAAAGAGTACTTCTGTTTTTGTTCACAACTACCATCAATTAACAAAAAAAGTTTATTGTTACCTTATAGCGTAACTTTTCTTCTGCCACTGATCTATTACGATTTACTATAAATATCATTGAACACACTCAATTCTATTTCGCATTGATCGTATTTGATGGTACCTCTGGTTTTAAAATAAGAATCATGGTAGCTGACCAGACATTTAACTTACTGTACCAAAAATCTAAACTTAAAGCAACACGTGTTCATTAATTGCATTTCTGTATTTTTCCAGAGTGGCACATATTAAGAATAAATATTTTACGATTTATAGGCACATCATTTACTAACTCCGTTAATGAGTGCATTTGAAATATTTTTACGACCTTGGAAATTAGTTTCCCGGCTTCGCATAAAAGATCCTGCGCATCGAAGGATCGTTTTCTCACGGACAGAAGATTTGTGTCCTTAACGCCAGTCATTTGCCTCTACTCAGTTCCTTAGCCGTTTTTTTTGGTTTCGTTCACTTGTCACCAGCTTATTGTCATAACATGATCGCTCAACAACTCACTATTCTGCTAAAGGCACAAAAAGCACGACGACTATATATCACGTGGGCTTCAGGGTTGCAAGATATGCAAGGGCTGTTACAAGAGTCGTGAGACAGTACCCTTCTTCCCCCATAAGATACCTGGAAATTAAAAAAAACAACAAGAATTACCCCAAAAAATAACATGACTGTCGTTACTAATAGATTCGAACCGTGAGGATTGCACTTGCTTTTTAACCAACCACCGATAGACTTTCTTTTTTCTTCCTGATTAATTAAGCCATTTGACCTCTTGCAAGTTCGTTGCTCGCACACTTTGATTAAAGAATTATTCTTAGCAAATCTACTAAGCGCAGAGCTTACAAACAGGAACTGGATCTGAAACAATCTCGTGAGAATTGCTAGTTTAAAAATCCTAATAGTTTTAAAGCAAGTATTACAACATCAGGATGTTGTCAACGATCGCAATTGCAGTGTAGCTAACAAAACAGTTGACAATCTTAACTAGCAGACAGCTCTACTTGAACGGCTACCCTGACAAAAAAAGACCGTTTGAACTCCCCATATATACAAAATAAACTCTGCATTCTTACAATCTCATAGGTGTAAGTGGAGGCGGAAACTTTAAACGTAAACAACTTTGAGCAAGCAGCCGTTATTTGTCTCGTCACGCAACGTTCAAATAGGGCGTCTGCGGAACACATAGGTGTCCATATGGAGGGGAGTGGAGAGGATAAACCGAAAATGAAGAATCAATAATACCCCGCGTTACAACGCTCGTCACGCAAGACTCAACAAGGACGTCTGCGTTATAACTACTGTAGGTGTTCTTATAGACAGGTGTGGAAAGGTTAGACTGTATTTACTGAATATAAAGATTCATACTCACCCCTCGGGTATAAACTCCTCCATAGCATCACACTCGGAGACTAACTGTGCCATCCCACTTCGGATAATAACAAAACTCAGTATCGGCAATAAATCATCGCAGCCACTATCAAAAGATAATTAAAAACAATACTTGTTTAAATGTTTTTCTTTTCCCTCCGCTGTAATATTGCGTCGAACGCAATAAGTGCATGCAAGTCAGGGTTACATATGCTATTGTAGCGCCGATTGTACTAAATGACCTAAATTTAGCGTTCCTAAGATTTCACGTTCAATAAATTTTCTCTCCAGAATGTAGTACTCTTGTAGCACTCTGTTTTGCTGTATGTAGTAAAATAAATTTGGGACCTCTTGCCTTCTTGACAGTGGTAATATATAGTGACAATCAGCAAAAAATATTATTCGCCAATTTGTCAACATTGATGTGAACTTACATGGCAGTCTCTGGGCTATGCCGGGGCTTTCCCTTACTCTCCCAATAATCCTCCACGCACTGGCAGATACAGCGTGAGGTGCGCACTGTAGATATAAATGGAAAGGACAATAAACCTTCGTCTTTATAGGAGGATTTGCTTAAAAAAAAAAAAAAACCAGGGAGGATTGAGCTAGAAAGAAAAACACAACACAAAAGACGCGCGTACAGGCTTATTTTCACAATCTGTTTCTCACTTGATTAGTCAGAAAAGAAAAGAGGGAACAGTCTGAAGTGAAGTCCAGCTCGAAGTACACAAACCACTTTGTTCTTTCTCTCTTCTTCATTACGTACAGCCTCACAAGAGTTAATCGCGAAGCAAAATTTCTTGCTAAAATACTCGATCGATCAAGTGGTATAACCGACGTATCCTCCCTTCTAATTGGCAACAAAAGCTAGTGATTTACTTCAAAAGCATGAGAGCATCGCAGCAAAATCATAACGCTTCATAACAAGGTACCTAAGCATTCCAATTTTTCCAGTGGACAAAACATCGTCACTAATTTATGAAGTTCTTCAACAGCCATCTGATATGGGTACTTGTTTTCAGTGGAGTTTAGAACCTCCTGGTAAAAAATACAATGGGTGATCAGTGACACAGTGAACTCATCAATTAAGAGAATATGATAATATTAGGAGTGGTTCAGTTTTATGTTTGTGTTTTAGTTATTACAGTAAAACGGGGAAAAGTATGAATCCAGGAGTCATTTCATATGTAGGTGGAGCATGATCGTCCGGGTGAACGTAGTCCTGAAAAGGAGTGTTGTTGACAGTGACTGACGTTTCGACAACCTGTGCGGTAGCCATCTTCAGAGTCAAAGTGAGTTGTATCACCTCAGATGATGGTTTTAAACTCTGTTATTGATCTGATTGGTCAGTTAAGTCGCGAAGTTAATGGTCGTCTGCCAGTTAACCAGTGATGTCATTGGGTATAAGTGTCGCCAAGGATGCGAAAACTTAAACTTTTGAAATAAACTTTTGTTAACACTACAAGAAATTAAACGAATCTAAGTCAATGTTAGCTTCAGCCACGTTTTTTCACGTCCCCGTTTCTTTTTTACCGAGTAGCCAAGCCTCCTTTCCAGCCAGGCCCTCTAGCTAGTTTCCAGTTGTCTGCGGAAACTCCGCGACAATAAGACTCTAAATGTGATTGGTGCGTTTTGATCTGTCTTTTGTCAAAGTGTAACGATCATTTACTGTTGGTCAAATTGTCGGTTGTCCAGTAATTCTATAGTTAACAGTTTTGCTTGATTCCGTCAATAAGTCGTTTGTGCGGTACCGGTAACTGATGACTACGATTCAGTTGCGTTTGTTCTAAGTTAGTAAACCAGCATCTAAAGTGAGTCGTTGACGGTAGTGTGAAGAATAATAAATGCACATCGCAGAGTCTCAGTTGATTTGATGTTTGGTCTGTATATGCATGGTGCTCAGAAATGTGATTGTTGATATCACCATTTCTTGTCGCTCTTTTGTGTTCGGTCAGTCGCGTGCTAAGGTTTAACCGGTCTCACCAATATGGGTGACCTGGCAGTCGCACCATTTGATCTTGTATTATATTGCCCTCTGTCTTTAAGCAGTCATAAAGTGCAATGCACAGAAACAATAGAAGCCATATTCGTGAAGTATTAGACTTCGCATTGGAAGGCCTAACCGGAGCAACCGAGTCCACATTGGGTAAGTCTGTACCCAGTAAAGCCTTTAAAGTACCTTCTCCTTTGTTGTTAATAATGCACACACCTGATCCTCCATACAGAGTCTTTGAGGCACGCCCATATCAAAAGGACCTTTACTGATGTTAGCAGCCATCACATCAGCTAAACAAACTTCCTTCTCAAAATTTACTTGTCTGTTGGGAAAAGGACCATAAAAGCATGTCATCATTTTTTAAGCTTGTGCATAGGGTGCTCTCATATTCGATTAGATAACAATAAATTAATAGATTACTTCTTTGTACTTATCGACGCGTGAAGTGTGTTTTCTCTGGTGAACATGCTTTCTCGGGGCTCTCTCTCGGGGATCTGGGACAGTCGGACATTTCGAACATTTTTCGAAGATCCGAGCAGCTCCCGAAGAATTCTCCGTTTCAGAGCTCGCCGAACTGACTGTTGCTTACGGTAAAATTTTGAAATGGCCGACAAAGAAAAGACACTCCACCCATCGATGAAGGTACGTTATCTATTCATTTATTATAATCCAAACGGATGTCAGGGCTCCCGTGCTTGTGTCCTCTCTAGACAGTCTACACAAAAACAACGGAGCCGTTATTTCAAAAAAATTGGCGCTTTCGTTATCACTACAGCGACTGCTATGGAACTGCTTCTTCTTCTACTACTACTACTACTGCTGCTACCACTGCTGCTACTCTTACTACAACTACTACTGCCGCTACTGCTACTGTTACTGCTACCGGTAGTACTACTGCTAGTACTACTAGTACTACTAGTACTACTAGTGCTACTACTGCTGCCGCAGCCGCTACGGCTACCACTACCACTACTACTACTACTGTTGCTGCTGCTGATGATGATGATGATCCTGTTACTACTCCACTGTTATCACTACTGTATTTACAAGGCCACTACCACTACTATTCTGTTCCTATTGTAATCACTACAGGATAGGGTGCGACTTGCAACTCTCTTGTAAATGAGTTTTATTTTAATACCTGAGGACCGCTAACAGCATGGGCCACAAAGGCTTAAAGAATGGAAACTCCACGCAGGAATAGCACAAGTCTCGACCAGCTGGTGTATCGAGCGGCTCGTAAGCAAGGACCAACAACTTCTGAAGTTTTTCTGAAATGAGGCGTCAATTATATTCTTAGACCATTTAACAACAAACAAAGAAGATGACAATGGCTTCCCAGGTTATGGTTAATTAGCAGCCTTGGGATGATTAACATCTACACGAACCACCCAGATGGAAATCTTGTGCATAAACATAAAAGTATAGAATTTGACGTGGTGGGGAAACGACCTTTTAAAAGTCAGCTAAATAGACTTTAAAAAGTAGAAATATTGCTTCACCTCAAATGACAGTCATATTTTCTGAAGCTTCCCAAACGAAATGCCGCGAACCATTTCATTTTCCAGCCGGAATTTCCGGTTTTCCATTGTAAATGGTATCCATGGAAACTATTTGATGGCGAAGTTTCAAAGCAAGCTCAGGGTGTGGACAGATTAGAATATACAAAAAATAGCTGCTAAATCAACCGTACTGGTAAAGGCAACCAACCACCCAAGCGTGATGAAGTTAGAAATAGATATTAAGTACAAGTGAGAAATGCTCGGAAAAAAATCCGAGTCCCCAGCGGGAATCAAACCCACGCATTGGTAAAGGCGATGGAGATAAAAATGATGCACACATATGTAGTAAAAAAACACAGTTTACGCTTAGGTTACGTTCGCATTTGGTGCCCGAGTATTGGTACCTACTGTAGGTGCTGGCCCAAAATGGTGTTGTCATTACCGTGTACGTATTGGGGAGCTCAATCAACGACGTTTCTGAGCGACGCACGCCAGCCAGAGTGAACGTTTTGCATTTTTGGGCAGTAATTTTGTCTCTGCTAGTGTCAAGATACTTAGTAATACAAACTTGGTAGCGTCAAGGCATAACAAAAAGGGAAAAGGTATCACTAGCAGGGAGTTGTAAGTATGCAAAGCAGTGAAACTGCCTTGGAACTGAAAGAAAAGGTATGCCTACAGGGTCCCGGTACCCCGTTTCGAGTCAGAGACCTTGCACCCGGACACCAGCACCACGCGCGAATTCTGGTGTGGGTACTTGAAAAACGGTTGTGTTCACATTAGTTCCGTTCTTGGCCAAAAAGTGTGAACGATGCCTTAAACACACTTTTTATTGACCTTGTTTTATTCTTATATTCGTTTATAAATAGGCGTCTTCGTTTTCCCGCGCGAAGTAAAGGAAATGGGAGACGTGTGCGCGCGCAATTTCATCGTCGTACTGAATCAGCAACACACGTTACTGAGGCAAGAGCTTGGTGCAAGCGTCTAAGCATAGCTAACTACATGTCAGGGCTCAAAATGAATTTGGGACTGTTGCCGGTCGTGCTGACCGCCAAAGAAATTGTAGCTCAGACACGTCTCTCATCTGACCGGTCAAAATGCTAAAACATTTCCCGATCGTAACTTAAACGACCTAGCCCAACAACAACAAGCAAAGTTTTTTCTGATCGTTTGTCCCAAATTCTACAAAGAGAAAAGAAAACCCGGCAATACAAAGTAAATATCTTTGCATGAAATAACAAGTTGACAGGATCATACCCAGCTTCCGACGATCTACTTTAAGCCAGAGTTAATAACTAAATTAGAAGCAGTTGTGATATATATTATTAATAACTGGAAAGTGCACCTACCGAGGAAAAATCTCACATCCAACAAAATGTCCTTCAACTGTTTCCTCACTTCATCGGCTTGTGGAAAAGTATCCCTTAGTACAGGGCCACTTTTAATTTCACCATCACTTTCCTCAACCAAAAATAATTTGGGGATCTGTGCGTCTCCTTCACTATCAATCTCCTTTGAATCCTCCGTCTCCTCATGTGGTGATTTTGCTGTACTGAGTGCTTCTGGGGCTGCTTCGTTGCTACCTATAGTGTCATCTGTCAGGGGCTCCGTTTGTATGGTTTCTTCTTCATCTCTAACATCGCTACAAATTGTCTGACCTTGCCTATGTTGTTCCCCGTGGTTAGAAATGCACTGATTCGAGTCCGATTTGTTGGAATTATGTGTCAGTTGATTGCTTTGATCTACACCACCGTTTTGGGTTTCAATTTCGTTCCCATTTCGAGAGACGTTTTGACTAGATCCACGTGTATCATTCTCGTTGTCCATGCTAGAAACAACCTGATTTGCGTCTAATGCAGAGTCATTACTCTTCGCTTGATCGCTATGATCGGAGTCGACGTTTTCAGGTTCTATTTCGTTCTTTCTCAGAGCCTCATCAGATCCATGTGTCTCTTCCTCGTCGACTTTGTCAGATAAATTGTCCTTTTCTTCTTTAACCAAAGAATCTAACTCACTAGAAGATTTTTCGTCGTTTAAGGCAGTTGGTTCTACACGATCGTCACTTTTATCCACTTGGATCTGTGTATCACTAGCTTCTTTATTTTCACAAATATTTTCCTTACTAGTTATTTCATGCGATTCCTTCATAACATCAGTACTTTCCTCAACATCGTCATCTTCGTTGCTTTCCCAGTCAAACATATCATCCTCAAGCTCTTCAAAATAACTCTTCAAATTCTCAGATTCATCAGTTCCCTCAACAGTCAAAGAAGCTTTTGAATCACCAAGCTGTCCATCCTCCGAGGGACCCTCAAGGGGAGCTCCATCGTCAAGAAGGCTCTTAAGTTTCTTTAAATCAGTATTCAAACTTTTTCCTTCGTTATAAACGTGTATCGCATCGTTTTTGTCACCTTTATGTTCTTCTCCAACGTTTCCGTCTGCCAAGTATTTACCTATCTCACTTTCATCCTGCTGAAGGGTAGCTTTTGAGTTTTCATCAGTGTCTAACTCGGTCGCCAAATTTTCCCCACCATCTGTCGCCCTTAAAGAACCCGTATTGACTTCCGTATTTTCCATCTCATCCGTCTCCACATGGCCAGTTTCAATTGTTTCAGCAGGTATCTGTTCAGGTCGAGTTTCACTTGAAGTAATATCAGTTCCCTCGCTGGTAGCTTTGTGTCCGCTTTTCACGTCCTTGAAGCCTACATCTTTTACCAACGGGGCCAGTTTCCGGTACACGTGATATTGGTACTGGAAAAGGAACTGGGTCAGTGGATGATCAGTCGAACTGCATGATGGGAGATAAAAAGGCACATTGTATTGTGTAGCAAAAAACACTGCCGTGTTTATCACATCTAAATAAGACACTGATTAAACATTTCTAACTTATTTATGACTCAGTTTAAACGCAGTTAGAAAAAAAAGACAGATTAAATAGGATAAACGGTGAAAATATGTAAGAAACATTTAACAAACTTCTAGAGATATAACGCACTCAGGTAAGAAACAAGAATATTACGATACGCAAGCGATTCTGTGGAAACGATAACGAATACTTAATTTTTACCAAGGGAATACTCCTAGAATTATCCCTATCTCGAGGACGGCTAAAAAGTTCTAGATAACCGTTCCACTGACATACAAATTTCGAAGCTTATCTAATATATTCCCTACGATTTTCTTTTAACCCACATTAAGCTATTTCTCGAAGAAAAAGGAAACCTAATATTTTCGGATTGAAAAGTGGGATGGAGAGAGAAATAAAAAAAATTCTTAGTTTCGTAAAACTTCAATATGCATCTAAATTTTCGGGAAAATACTGCTGAAGCCCTTGTAATTTCGATAAGACTCAACTTCCCCTAAGATGACTGAACAAGATACAAATTT
This sequence comes from Porites australiensis, assembly GCA_022179025.1. Taxonomy (NCBI): domain Eukaryota; kingdom Metazoa; phylum Cnidaria; class Anthozoa; order Scleractinia; family Poritidae; genus Porites; species Porites australiensis. The sequence goes on along the minus strand of BOPM01000569.1, from coordinate 148,650 downwards.
TGTAGCGCCCCTTACAAAGCATTTCTAGAGATCTAAAAGTACTCTGGATAGCCTAAAAAGTGTTTTCAATGCATTTAGGAGGAAATCGTCGTTGAGTGCCCTTGAATCATGGAAATGGTGGGCATACATTGTATTGTCTAGTCTAAACTTAAGAATGAACTTTAATCCGGTAAAGGAGGAGCTCAATTGAACAAAGTATACCTCTAAAACTACTACACTTAAGAACAACCCACACAGGTCTCGGTAGTTTATCAAGAGGACAAGAAACTCCTAACAGACAAAAGACAGCGAAAATACGTTGTCAAGGGCTGACTGCTGACAGCCATCCTCACTTAACATAATTACGTGTATATCTCTGTTCCGAAAGCCAAGCTCAGGTTTACAATCCAAACAGAACTGAGCATTTGTAAGATAAAGCCTAAAATGACAGTAAATACTATTCAATACCGAGAGTGATTAACCTTACCAAAAAATCTTGGTTATAATGTCTTTGATCAACTTGGAGTCCGTTGGCATTAGTTTTAACTTTTCACGTAAATGCTTTGGCCACACCTTGAAATAAAAGGAAAAAAAATTAACCTTGAGATCAATACTTGCAGTACTGGTCAAGGCTTTTGATGGACAAGTGGTAATTCTACATTATTCATTTCAGTGTTCATTTATACTTTCTGTTTGTTATTGCTTAAGTGCCATTTCCAAATGAGTCAACGGCAAGACTGGTAATCTTCAAAGTGAAATGGGCTTTTTTAACAGCTCAACACTGCTGCGCACAGTATTTACGAATAGACTTAATTGGCTGGACAGATATTAGTGGAATTCTCTTCACCAATGAGCAGGTCTGGCCTACAATTTCTGACAAATGGTAAGCACCCTTAGAGAGAGTTAACAGTGCAGAGCATTTTTATTCTATGGACTTACTGTCTCCTGTTCAAATTCCAGAATCTTGGTGTACAATGAACGTTGTTCTTGTTCTTCTCTTGTGTACAACACTGCAGGTCCAAACCGTCTAAATAACACATAAATTATTTTGTTAATAACCCAAAATCCTTACTTAATGATGAAAAATGGTTATCAATGTCAATCTGCAAAATTTGTTCAGACTATTTTAATTCCCATGTGAATTCCCATAACTGTAAAAGGCAAAGTAGTTTCATGCCTTGGCAATACGCCAGAAAAACAAAACTGGAAGTTTTCTTTGGTTGATAGTATAATTTACCCTTTAAGTCCCAAGAGTGATTAACTTCAATTTTCTCCTTAAAATATCAATGCAATATTAGTGAAATGATCATTTAAGGGAAATGCTTTGATCTTTTATCAAATTCTCTCAACATGTTCTCGGAGTTTCGATTCAAGACGGATGCTGGAGGCAACTCTGGTCGTTCGACATGTAAACGTCCGGTAGCTCTTACACGAAATAATTCCTTTTTCAAGTGCAAAAACCGTTTCTTCTTTTTTCTAAATGTATTAATCAACTAAAAAATCGAACAACTGCAACGCAACAATTATATTACCAAATAACCATCATTTTTTGGGAGCATTTCTTATGCCTTAAACGACCTTCTCTCATAAATTACACAGACAGGATATTTCTACAAATACACATGTTCAGATCGATTGATCAATCTTTACATCCTACGGGATGCATGCCACTAATTCTTTTGCATCTTTGCGCATTTCTATGCGTCAGGGAAGCAGGACACAGAGGTAACAAGATCACTGCACTAAGGTTCAGCATAAAAAACAGAAGATGACATCACCCTATATAACCCATTCACTCCCAGAGTCAATGGTGAACTTACGCAAAAGACACCCATCTATGATGTCATCGGTGTTAATTTATTGCTGCATTTCTTACTGAGTCTCCTGCCGAGAAAAGTGGCCCAAACAATTGCCTACTATACTACTATACGAGCTACACGCAGTACTAAAAATCGGTTAAAATCATTGGTAGAAGCTGTTTTTCATTATTAGACCTAGCCTGAACGTCAGAGGAAGGAACGCATGATGAAGCCCTAAGAATGTCTGCGTGGGCTGCTATCCAAGACCTTTCTTAAAGAAGGTGCAAACGAACAAGGAAATAATTAGACTATCAACATTCACTCTTGATTTTGGAAAATGAACAATAATCTAAATTATAATAAATTTTTTTCTCAAAGGTGCAGTATTCTTTCAAGCAATGTCAACCCTTCAACAAGATGTCAACAATTTTTGTTGCATAGTCTCATATTTCACCACTTTCTGTCACCAGTTTTTGTTGCATAACTTTACTTCAGTCACTATGTGATCTGTCTCATTTGGCATGCAACCCCATTTACGGAATGAAAGTAAGTCAGATATGTTTGAAAGAAGACCTTTGAGACTAAAAATGTCATCTAAATTGCTGGAAATAATTATTGTAAGAAATTTACTTATTAGTCTCTTCTTGAAGCCTTTGTTGTCGTTCAAGCAGTTTTTTCTTTATCTTCAAGTTGAGTTAAGAAGTGTACAATCAAATTGTGTATACTGAGTCAAAAATTAATTAATACATACATACATACATAGATACTTTATTGTTACCTCTCCAAAGGGACTTTTCAGGAACATTGATTATTGTTCAAAAAAGGGGATTTTTTCGTGTAAACCAACTTTATTAGTGACTTAGGGAAAAAAATAATCTTAGATACCTTGTACAAAACATGTGAACAACAATAGACAGCTAAATATGCTAATTACATCGTGCATAGTGAAATAAAAAGGAAACCCCCAAGAAACAAGCAAAACAAAAAAAGAACATAATTTTACATGTACATTATTGTCATAAGATTGTGCAAACAGAAAAGGTAGGGTATATTAATTACTATATTAAAGGTTTTACTGAATAGAGAAGAAATGGGATGGAAACAGGGGTATCTAAAACCAACTACCTCCCACATCTTGCATTCCCAGCACCCACCTTGTTTTTCGTGGCTTTCTCCCTTAAGCCCCTATTTTGATTGCAAAATACTGGCATTCTTGCATAATTTTCCCCTATTTTTCCTGTTGATTCACAGGGAAAGTGTATGTGGAGGGGAATGAAATAGTCTAGCCTATGTAGCAAGCTTTTCGCTTGACATATAGCACAAAATTAATGTTGCTCTTGTCCAATTTTTGCACAATAACTCAGGTGTGGAAAACTGCTATGCAGGCTGGAAACAGTCCCACTTATTACATTTATTATAATCATGTATTGAACTGGATCAGGACTCAGTATTTCCTTGCCAGCTACTCTATAGTTGCTTGCATTAAAGACATAAATTATATCAAAGAATTCTATTGACAACTATCAACAGATTTACTATAAATAAAAAAAAGGATACAGCATCCTCCCTGGCTTTAGCAATGACAAGATTCTCTGACATTCTTCTCATTAAACTGAGATTCTGTTAAAGTTGAGAGAAATTCGATGAACATTATAAAATCAATAATAATATTTTAATATTATCATCACGTTTTGACAAAAGAAGCTACATCGCTAATATAAAACTGAAATAACAATCTTGCTATTTTGTGGATAGGGCTTAATTCTCTCTTCAGGGTCTTGCTTATTCTGGACCCAAAAAACACTCAATAGGAACATGCAATTTTATTGAACATTAGAGGATGCTGCTGCTTTCAACAGAACAGGTGGCTTGCAAGGGGGCTATTCAGTTAAGTTGCCTTCAGTATCAACCAAATAACTCTTACTCCCTACAATACACATACTCCTTACAAACAAACAAAACGTATTTACAAATGATAACAAATTTAAACCAGTTTCCCAAAGGAAAAGAAGATAATCAGTCATAAAAAATAAAAAAATCCATATATATCACGAATAACGTTTTCACCTTTGATATTACATCCTGATTGCGCCTTCCTTTTGTTGAACTTTGCATTCTTGTCCTGTATGCTACTAATAAATTCTTGTTTTCTTGATATGATTTCTCTAAAGGATCGTAACTACCAGTTCTAAGGTAAGCAGATGAATCACAAAGAAGGGAAAGTTTCAGGAATTATTACAATAATATAACATTTAATGTATTTTACTTTTATTGAATAAGTTACTGTGCAAAGAAAGGTTGTATTATTCAACTGTTGTAATTTGCTTTATCTCTAATTTTGGCAATGTCACAAACTCAGCAGGTTTTTCTGGCCTCTTTGAAAAAATTCTAATGAAGAATTTACTATAATAATGGCTTACGCATCACAAACAGGAAAATTAGTGAATTTTTTTTTGGCTTGAGGGCTCAGAGGAAGTGCAATATCACTCAAATGTATTTGAATGTATATTTTCTTGACTATTTGTTTCTGTCAATAGAAGATTCTTTCACCCTGACTTGACCTTTCCCAATACTATAACCATGTTTAGAAATGCTACAGGGGATACACTCAAAGTCGATAAAAGTTTACAGATGAAATATTATCACATTTGTTTGTACCTATGACACTAATCATGGAAAAATTAATTTTAATGTGAAACCAGGATTAGTTATTGTTGTTTTTTTTATCTTACATTGTATAATAATACTGTAAGCTCCATAGAAACTTTTGAGCCACATAGCATGAGATGAGACAAAGGAAGCAAAGAACACACACACACAAACACACATGAAAATTATCAAAGATACCCAAGCATGAATTTCTAGACATAATTTTCTGGTACCTTCGATGATGTGGCATTGGGGAACCAGGAGGTGATGGCAGGTGAAGATAATCATCATGGGAAGGTGTTGACAGTCTTGACCCTGGTGCAGTTGTATCAGACAGCTTATCAGATGATCGGCTCTGAGGCGGCAAGCGTGACTGATCTGAATGCCTGCCATCAGCTTCAGAACTGTCAGAATATCTCCTTTGTATGCTATCTGATGGAGGCTGGAAATGCTGGGTGGACTTATTAGCCTCAGGTTTCAAAACCGACGATGCCTCATTTGCTGACGTAAAAACAGAACAAATCTTTAAGTATACGCAAAAATAAACATCATAATAATTGTGGCAGTCAACAGACCCTTAGCAGCTGTGGTCAAGTACATGTAAGCTTTCTTATACCAGAATTATGAGATATAACTTGCAAAATACCTGAGTTAGAAAGTGTATTTTAACATAGTCAGGGCTTCTGATATTTTGCGCAAAAAAAAAGCAAAATTTCGCGGGATTTTAAGGGGCAAATTCGCGGAAAAATCGGCCGATTTCGCGGGATTTTCGCGGGAAAAAAGAAAAAATTCGCGGAACAACCGGCCGATTTCGTGGGATTTTCGCGGGAGAAAAGACAAAATTCGCAGGAAAATCGGCCGATTTCGCGGGATTTTAGCGGAAAAAAGTCAATTTTCGAAGGATTTTCAGGGGCAAATTCTTAGAAAAATCGGCCAATTTCACAGGAAATTTCGGGGGGAAACTTCACTAAGGAACAATCAGTAAAAAACAGCCGATTTCGCCGGATTTTTTTTGGCAAATTTCGCTAAAATCGATCAATTTTCTGTCGATATGACCAGCGTTGGTGAACGTTTTTTTGACAGGAATAATGACTTGCTCTTTCAACAACAGTTTGCTGGCAAAATGACCGAATGCTAAAGCTAACATTATGGTTAGTGCCCAGTTTTTCGCAACGTTAATCTAGAAACACCTGGTAGTTTTGGGACGTTGTTTACTCGTTGCAGTGACGAAGTTTCAAGCTAAATTTGGACGTTTAAGTATTAAATATGTTTTGCCGACATGTATTTGGCAATATTTCTGGCGGATTTCGTGGTATTTCGCGTTTTTTTGGGAGTTTCGTGGGATTTCGCGGAAATACCTGAATTTCGCGGGTCCGCGACTGTGCGAAATATCAGAAGCCCTGCATAGTGGCTTTGCTGATAAATTTGTAGATATCTAACTCTTAACGGTGAGGTTTTATAGTGGTTTGACTGATTTGTGCAAAAAATAATATCATGATATATTATTTTGTAATTGCTCAATAGAAAAAGTAGTTGGACCACGTCACACACCTCGAAAACCAGCCAACAAATCTGTCACAAGGAACTGGGGCTGAGGATCCCCCTCCTCCCCAATCCACCCCTACTATGGACATCACCCCTACCTACTTTTAAAGGAAGATAAAACCAGATTCCACAGTTGTACCATTCCCCGCTTACCAATAGACCTTTTTCCATATTGAATTTATTACATTTAAGGAGTATTATGGGGTGCCCAGGGGGGCACTCCCTCAGTATTTATGCACACTTTTTGGGCAAAAAGAGAACTTCACTGTATATTTCTTGGGAAAAAGGCAATCATTGTTACATCCAAACATGGCACAACAATCTTTTTTTTCCGATTACAATCTTTTTCTAGGAGAAGTTAAATAAACATTGGCCTGAAAAGCGCACGTAAATACTGAGCGAATATATCGGATCATGTTCATGGCCCCTGGGCATTCCGTTATACTCTTCAAATCTAATAAATTCTATTTGGCCATCATAGCAGTATACATATGTAAACCCAGCAACTTGAAATCTTAGCGACAGCCCTGCTGCAATTTTTTCCAAGTCAAACCCTTATAATTTTACAGGCATTCTAACACATATACAATCTAAGTATTAATTTTTTTTATTATTCACTCTGAAATAGACCTTAGTTATTTTTTATTCTCATGCATCTACATGTAAACTATGTCTCTACACTTCAGCCCTGCAACCTTGGCATTTTTATTTTTTTTGTAATGTAAGTGTGCAGCATTTCTGGTCTGACCAAATTCTTATGTGCTGCCAACCAAGCTCACTGAAAGTTACATACCAAGTGTAGAAACAATCGTCAGAGCTCTTTCCTGGCACTGTTGAAGTAATCGAAATAACTTGGCCGTATCACTGTTATACACCTGCCTCAAATCTAAAAAGAATAACAATTTAAACATCAAGTAAATATTATATTCTTGAAATGCACATTGCCGAAGACATTACACTGTAAGTGTACCAGTATATGAGAAAAATATGTTGTGCCTTTTTACCAGCATTTCACGAAAATATAATCATTTTTCTGATTTACTTTAAGGCGAAAAATTGTATCGTAGAAAAAAAATATAAACTATTTATAACCTTCAAAATCTCAGCATGGAAGGTAACATAAAAACATGGTTATAAAATTTGAAAGGCTTCTTGTTTACTGACAAAGCATTAAAGATCATACCTTTATCCCAAGCATCATCTTTTAGGACTTGTGAGATGTACATCATAGAACTCAAGTACTGGCAGTATGCTTCCTGGTTCAGGAAATGAGCAAAACTTTAATTGATTTTTTCTTCATTTAACCTAAAGAGTTTCTATGTTCTCAGGTTTAATAAGCACCGGTACATGGATTCAACATAGGTTGATTAAGAACGTCCTCTGTTTCCTAGCCCTAATATATTGTTCATAGGAGACAAAGGAAATTCTAGTTTAATCTGAGAATGAATGTTACCTACAACAACTATATGTAAACGTCTGTATTAGTCGGCCCACTATGATTATACAGTGGAACCCCGATATAACGATATGCCGAGGGAGCAGTGGATTAGATCATTATATCGAGGTATGGTTATATCGAGACTCCCGATATATAACGATATTGCCGTAAAATAACAGAAAATATCGTTGTATCAGGGTAAAACTAACATGTACTTTTTTAAATACATATTGTTTAATTAAACTTGTAATGAGTATCAAATGACCAACAAATGTAGCGTTTCAAGCATGCCACAATGTCCTTAAACAATTTGCAAACAATTTGAAAAGCATTATACTCATGCTGTTGCCATAAAACGAATGTAGGGCAAAAGCAAGCAAGTCATCGTCGGCCACATGCCACCGAGACCGTCACGAATCTTTCATTTATTTTTTAAACATGGAGGGCAGATTTCCGTTCAAGTTACAGGGAAACGCAGGAACAAAGGCATCGGCCTTGAAATCCCGGCGACATATACTTTTTGTCACAAATGTAAGAAGGAGTCAAAAATACTAAAACTGAAAGAACTATGATAAAGAGGCATCGTAAACTGAAAGCTGTTGACAGAAACATTACAGATTACAGTACTCAATTACTGTAATGTTATTGTATTAAATTTAATGTTTTGTTTAAATTGTATCTGTGTACTGATACTGTAATATCGTTATATCGGGGAAGATTTTACGCTCGGTGCACTAAAAACTCATCGTTATATCGGGAATATCGTTATATCGAAGATCGTTATATCGGGGTTCTGTCCCATACATTTTACTGTAACTTTTGCCGGGACACAGCATATTCATCGTTATAATGGGGATATCGTTATATCGAGGATCGTTGTATCAAGGTTCCACTGTACTTGCTTGTAATTTTTGAACTTGCACTCACAGCAATAGATTCCATTTTATTGAAGGAAGTTTATTTCAAAAAAGCTGGGTCAAAAAATACACGTGTGACGTCATTCATTCATCAACTTATTTTACTGTCCATTCGATCGCGATAGAACGTTGCGACATTTTACAATTACAGTTGCTCATACGCACATGTAGCTTAGAGTGATCTGAGTTCAAACGAATAGATCTTTAAAGTAAACTTTTACTATACCTTTAAATAATGTAAATTAGTTTATTTTTATTAACTTTGTCGTATAAAGATATCAAGTTTAATCCTAATAAAGCGTGCTCTTTATCAGTGCAAGAATTAATTAATGTCAAACCTTTGTCCTGTTTTCCGAATCATGCCTTATAGCATCTCCAACAGATCGCAGTGCTAAAGGCATGCAATCAGCAATCCCTTCAGCCATTTTTTTGGGAAGGTAATCCGCAAGAACTTTGTTAGATCTCTCGAAAACTCTTATACTCCCCCTCCTATGTCGGCCATATTGAATCGGCCCGCAAAGATGTCTGGGATTTGTTGCTATGCATTTACAATCGCTACAGTGATTGGTCAATGTTCTAGAGCCAATCAGAGAAGTTGTTATAAGTCTAACGTTCCCGGATGTTGCTTCACGCGGTTCAAAATTCAAGATGGCGGAGCGTGAAATAATGATCGGTGGTCGAAGGCTTTCCCAGCTCAAGGTCGATGAACTCAAAGTGGAGTTGGAAAGGCGAGGTCTCAGAAAAAGTGGCAACAAAGGAATCCTTATTGAAAGACTACAAGAGGTAGTTTTATTTGTGTTATGTGCTAGATCGCTAAGTAACTGGTACTGTAGACTGAACGGTTTTCTTTGTTGTATAATTTTGCATTTTATGTTTGTTCATTGTTTGTGTTTTTATCAGATTCCAGGTAAACAACTGTTTGTATGGCTAGAAACTAGCTATCTCTTATTACTCACATCATTTACCGTAAAACTCTGATTATTCATTTTTAAACGTTGTAACTAGCTAGTTTGATCGGCAGTCTTAATTGAAGTAAACCGGTTTGATTTGAAAGCTTTATTAATGTCTTCTCTTCACTGCCATGCTAGCAAAAGTGCCTTGGGTAACGTCTCCGCTCAGCCCATTAAATGTTTCGACACTTCTCCCTCTAATCTATTTGTGTGAAATATGAGATTGATTCATGCATAATAGATCTATGGGGCTGTACGGAAATTTTACCTTTTTTGTCTAGCAATGTGTAATTAGAGTTTAAAAATTTAGAATAGAGTTGATCCTTTATTCTGAGATCTAGATCTGTTAGCACAAATGATATGTTAAACTCATCAACAAAGATAAACGGATCATTATGCGTTTCTAGAAAACTACCCACCTAAGTACCCCTCCCCTAAAGCAGCATTTTGCCCTGAGTGAGAAGTAATTGTTAATGTTGGCTTAGGAGGGGGAGGGTGTAGGTGGGCTGTTTCCCTGAAACGTATAATGATCCAGATAAGCTTGGGGAAGGTGCTGGAGAGGCTCGTGTAATTAAGACCTGCAGCTGAGTGCAGCGTGTAACTATGACAACTGTTTGAGTGGTATCTGCCCAGGCACCATCTACTTACATAAGGGAGGGTGCAATAGTGAGCAGAACTATTCATGAACACAAGCATCAAAAATCAATGCAAACCTTATGGCCAAACCTCAACAGAGATGCTGTAAATTCCTAAAAGCCCTTCCAAAGGTATTTGAGTACCCTGGGTAATCTCAGATGAAAGACTGACAATCAGCAATTTCTCGAGTCCAACATTTTACCAATCTATATTGTTGATTATAGTTTTTAATCCTGGGTCAGGACTAATCAGTCTTTCGGGACCTGGGTGTAGATCATAGAGTGAGTTTCTTTGGGATGATCCTGATCAGGATCAGAGATCCTAGATCACTCCGATCATGGTACATGAAATGAACAAATGAATCCTTTTTTACGGTGGGTTTGTGGATTCCTGCCATATTCTGTCATCCAAGTGGTCTTACAAATAGTTATGGTAAGTCCTGGGACTCATCTTGTGAAAAATCATGAGTCCCAGTTAAAACCCATGAGTCCCTGGGTCTTTATGTAACTACTCAGTTAATCCAAAGACAGACTCCAAAACTCTGTATTACTGAATACAATTTAATGAAATAGAAATATACTCCTTTTGTTGTCAAGCACAACAAAGACTAGAAGAAATATGCGCCATTAAACAACAGCCACAGAACACGATATTCTACAAAATCATCTTCAGATTGATCACTTGATCTTTGCATCGTACGGGACACATGTCCCAAATTATTTTGTGAGATTTTTATGTGTTAGAGACTCAGGTTGCAGAGGTAACAAAATCACTGAGGTGAGCTGATCCTGATCCGGATCATCCCAAAGGAACACACCCATACAGCCTCTAGAGTTGATAATGATCAATATTTCATGTTTAATAATTGGTATAGTGTACATGATGTAATTATAAGTTATTATCTAATCAAGGCAAAAGTGGGTGTCTATACACTTATGGTGGTAGCTTGCGTCTTACAAAACTAATTAAAAACACTTATGATGTACATTGCAGTACTTGTATTTTTCGCTTTTATTTTCAGGCCATTGACAAGGAGCTTGAGCAGAAAGAAGGTTATGAGAGTTTTTCTGTTCCACAGCAAACACACCAGCAGCCGGTGGCAAATGCTTGGCCACATGCTCTGATGCAGCAGCAGCAACAACAACAACGCCCAGGTATATTATTTATGTTGCATTATTTTGGAAAAGCTATTGCTTTTGCATAACTTACTATTAACCAGGCCTTACAAATGTAGTTGTTTAAAAGCTGGATAGCCCTATATATCCTACAGTATCGCTCAAAAGTAAGTTACCAGTTGCATCTCGTTTCCTGCACGACGAGAATTGCGTTGCATGCTACACGATTCTCGTCGCATGCTACGAGAATCGCGTAGCGCGGGAATCATCTAACCGGAAATTTTTGGCATAAATCATTGACGACACGTTCACCGAGAAACCAACTACGAGAAGACGAAGACTGAGGAAAACGGTGGGTCAGATTTGGCGTTAAGTTTCTTTCAAGAAGCTTTTTTTTAGCTCGTCATCAGCACACTGTTTAGTTTTCGGCTTTGTTTGCGATTGACATTTGACACTGCACTTGATCATATGTTTCGTTGAATTGCCAAAACGTGAAAACCGCTTCCACTTTCTTTGATTTTTTTAATGAGCAAACCAACGTGAGAAGAACCACATATACTGCAAATCGCTAGGGATGAGTTTCCCCCAAAAAATTTCTCAGCTCTTTTGATATGTGTGATTATCACTCACACGTAACGGCAACTGTCGCCGACGAGAGCTCAACATCGGTAAAAATTCAACTCGGCGTACGATCACGAAATAATGTTAGCTTTATAATAAATTTGTTCCATATAGCTTTTTTAAACAGTCACTACTTGATTTATGAAAGAGAGTTGTCTTGAATTTAACAAATGACAGCAGCTAAACAAGTGCATTTGTTATCGTTTACGTGTAGCGGCAACTTTCGCCGACGAGATATCAACAACATCGGTAAAAATACAATTCGGAGTTCGATCACGAAATATTGTTAGCTTAATTTGCTCTTTGTAGCATTTTTATACAGAACACTTGATTTATGAAAGAAAGCTGTCTTGAATTAAACAAATTACAGTGGCCAAATAAGACAACAGTACCTTTGCTGAACAGCATATTTTTTTGCGTGACAGTGACACATCACAAGTTTGCATAGTGTCAAAACCCTGGTCAAGACATGGTCAAGTGAAATTTGAAACCTACTTCTCAGGTACTACATATTTTGCATACCATGAAAAGGTACGCTTTTCGGCGCTTCGATAAACCAGATAAATTCACTGGCCTAAACTTTAAAGCAGCTCCATGAAATGACAGGTGTTTAAATCCAACGTAGGCTTTTTCCAGTAGAGTTCGCTGGCACATCCTTTTGTCCAACAGAAGCCAAATGGTATGACAACCCTTTTAGAAGCGTTGCCGATCGGTCTACGATTCATTTTAGACGTTTAACAACACCTGCAGGCAGTTACAAGCAAAGCTGTCATCTCAAAGTTTTTTAAAAACAGCTACTGTAGTTGTCAATGTTGTGCAGTGGATATAAAGCGAATTTATCAAAAGCATGTTTTACATAAATACGGAAATACCGATCCTTCACGAAGCGAATTTTAATACGCAACAGTCTACAGGTCGCAGAGGTAAAAATTTTATTTGTTCGCTTTACCATCGATTCTTGAAATCACTCAAGAATTTTGGCCATGATACAAATGTACTTACAGTTTTTAGGTCCTTGCGTGCTACGAGAATCGCGTCCTGCGCTACAGAAATCGCGTAGTGAGAGGGTGGTAACTTACTTTTGAGTGGTACTGTAAATCACTATCCACTGGTTATTTACAGTACAGCTCAAAAGTAAGTTGACAGTCACTCGTGTTTTGATGTTCAAGACTCGACACTTGAGTTGCAAAAATTGCGAGTCAACCCAAGAAATGCAGTGTATAATGAGCTTGTCACTTGACTGATCTCTCAAGAAACAAAAGATATGCTTTTTGGCGCGTCAATGGACTCACTGGCCTAAACTTAAAAGCAGCTCCATGAAATGACAGGTTTTTAAATCCAACGTAGGCTTTTTCCAGTAGAGTTCGCTGGCACATCCGTTTGTCCAACAGAAGCCAAATGGCATGACCATGCTTTTGGAAGCATTGCCGGTCGGTCTATGATTCATTTCTGCGTGAAACGTTTAACAAAACCTGCAGGCACTTACAAGCAAAGCTATCATATAAAATTTTTTTAAAAGCAGGTAGTTTTCAATGTGGTGCAGTGGATGAAGTGACTTTATTAAAAGCATGTTTTACATAAATATGGAAATACCAATCCTTCGGAAAGCGAATTTTAATACGCAACAGTCTACAGGTCGCAGAGGTAATAATTTGTTCGCTTGTTTTTCACGGTAAAGCTTTACCATTGATTCTTGAAATCACCCAAGAATTTTATAATTTTTAATAATTCATGATACAAAATGTACTTACAGTTTTTTGGCCATCGTGCACTATGAGAATCGCATCCTGTGCTACAGGAATCGTGCAGCGTGCAATGAGAATCGCGTAGCATGCGGTTGGTAACTTACTTTTGAGCAGTACTGTATGCCCCAAATTCCCCAGGTTGTTCAAAAGTGGATAGCGCTATTCACTGGACAGTGCAATTTTTTTATTGGTATCCTTAAAACCTATCTCTGAGATAGCGATTTATGCCCATAGATAACACTATCTAAATTTTAAAAAATAGGGGATAGATAGTGATTTGTCTAGTTTGCCAAAGTTTTAGGGTAAAAACTTTTTGAATATACATTGTACAGGAAAGAAAAGGAAGCATTGAATTGATGCTTTTGAAGTTGAGAAAAAGAATTCAAAGTGTGTGGCTAGTACAGATTATTATTATTACAGGGCTTCTGATATTTCGCGCGGTCACGGACCCGCGAAATTCCCAAAAAAACACGAAATACCGCGAAATCCACCAGAAATATTTCCAAATACATGTCGGCAAAACATATTTAATGCTTATCTCGGCTATTAGACCTGTTCTATTCACCCCAAATGTTCAAATTTATCTTGAAACTTCGCTACTGCAACGAGTAAACAACGTCTCAAAACTACCAGGCGTTCTTAGATGAACATTGCGAAAAACTGGGTACTAACCATAATGTTAACAGCTTTAGCATTCGCTGATTTCTCGAGTGAACTGTTGTTGAAAGAGCAAATGATTATCCCTGTTTAAAAGACGTTAAACAGTGCTGGTCATATCAACGCAAAATTGATCGATTTTAACGAAATTTGCCAAAAAAATCCAGCAAAATCGGCTGTTTTTTACTGATTGTTTCTTGGAGAAGTTTTCCCCAAAAATTTCCCGTGAAATCGGCCGATTTTTCTAAGAATTTGCCCCGAAAATCTTTCAAAATTTGACTTTTTTCCGCTAAAATCCCGCAAAATTGGCCGATTTTTCAGCGAATTTTGACTTTTCTCCCGCGAAAATCCCGCGAAATCGGCCGATTTTTGAGCGAATTTTGACTTTTTTCCCGCGAAATCGGCCAATTTTTCCGCGAAATTTTGCGTTTTTTTCCGCGAAATATGAGAAGCCCTGTTATTATTATCTAAGTTGTGTATAAAACTTTGGAATGCTGTCCACATTATGAGTAGTATAGGGTGCATAACAAATTCTGATACAATTTCAGTAGCAATTTGCTTTTAGTGATCTTGTATAGTGTTCGAATGATCGCAGGCCTCTACCCCCTTTCTCCCTTGATGATTATAACAAAGACGTTAGGCTAGCTGGGTGCTTTCCACCGTTCTCAACCATGATCTTCCGAGCTGCTCTGTCCACATCTCTTAACTCTCTCCAATGCTGTGTCCACATTATTATGTCTTTGATTTTCACGTGAGGAACTCGCCTCCTTTCGGAGTGAGGGAGGTTTTCCCTTCAGAAAACCACTCAGGGTAATCTTAGTCGCTCTTAGAAATTTCTTTGAAGCTCTTGACCACACCCTTGTGCAGGGTGCCAGCAGGTTTCCACCAACAGTTAGTGATTTTGTCAGGTCCTGGCACGCTCCAGTATTATTTATTATTATTATTCAGGGTTGTCATTAAGAGCCGGGGGGCCGGGGATTTTCCCCGGCTACTAAGACAGTGGCCCCCGGTTACTTTTATTGGAAAATAGAAGAAAAATAGAACCAAAAGAAATCCCTAGCCATTTGATTCCCGGCCTACTTGTTGTGTTTACCCGGCAACTTGAAATCTTAGTGACAACCCTGATTATTATTACTATTATTGTTATTGTTATTATTATTATTATTATTATTATTATTATTATTATTATTATTATTATTATTATTATTATTATGGACAATACAATGGTCCAACATGTTTTTTAAATAACTTAAACAGTCCCAAAATATCATGTTATTGGTACCCATGGTCTCAGACTCGTCAACCATGCAGCTGTGCATGTGAAATCTCATTAGGAAATAAAGTAAAATGAAGTTTAATCTGTTAAGAAAACCAGGGAACAAAACGAAAAACTACGACGTACACTAAAACACAGTGAGGGTGTTTCAAATAATTTTCTATCCTCCTCATAAATCAAATAAATTAAATAATTAACAATTTGTGACCCTCTTTGGGAAAACGGACACTAACGCTTTTCTGTTTAACCCTTTCGTGCGTAATCGTACGAATTCGTACGATCGGAAGGGGTCTGCAGAAAAATGGTCAGCGTACATTTGCATGAGTCTTGGGTAGCCTGTGGTGACTTGATCAAGAAAGAGAACAACATGGGCGACATTTTGTGTCTGTATGATCAATTGTGGTCAAATTTTCTATATTTTATCGACCTCAGCGGCACGCGAACTCAAATAATGGCGACGGAAGACGAAGATCTTTCAGCCTTGGTTATATTTTTGGGGATTTTTCGCGGTAATGGTCGTGTTTTTCGATAAGTTCTTCAGCGAACTACGAGGCTTAAGATTCAAACAGTTGAACTTTTAAGTGTGTGGTGCTGTCGAGGAAAGGTGGTGGATTTATAGGCTTGAAAGGTAACTCGAAGCAAAATTTGTCATTTTACAAAGAAACATATGCAAATAGCGCCATTTTGTATCGACCAGTCAAAGATTTTAGCCATTCTTTCATGTTTTAACACCGTTTATTTTGTTTTCTTGGTTTCAAAATAAAGCTTGTGTGACATTGGATCGATTTTTCTCACTGGCTTTGATGTATGTTGCTGTGTGGAGTAATCATGCGGTGATAAACTTTATAGGGAACTATTTTGAGACACACTTTTGTCAAGTTTTTATTTTTAAAAAAATTCTCAAAAATAGGATATTTGGTTTTCTGTTACGGAATGCGGGCTAGCTTCAATTTAATGTATCCCGAAACAGTCTAGGTCAATTTTTGACATCATACTATCAAGATCGATGCCAAAAAATAAATTTTTTGTTGGATGTATTTTTAGCGGCCTTTTCCTTCCCAGAAACTTGCGCACGAAAGGGTTAAACGGGGAAACCGTTTACTATCCGTTTAAATCCGTTTAATAGGTTCATGCAAGCGTTTAAACGGTTTGCTTATCCGTTTAAAAAAAGTTACATCCGTTTAATGCTTTAACGAAAACGTTTAAACGGTTTGCTTATCCGTTTAAAAAAAATTGCATCCATTTCATGCATTCGTGAAAACGTTTAAACGGTTTGCTCATCCATTTAACGCTCTAGGGAAAACTTTTAAACGGTTTGCTTATCCATTTAAGACGAAAGCAAGCAGGGTTTAAGAACTGCGAGCAGAACTATGAAGCATGGTCGCTCGATACTCGCCGATACGTGAACTGCCGAACAACCGTAAAGTATTTTTTACGTATTTTTAGTTCTAACTTATCCTTGTTTTTAGAAGGCGAGTAATCGTCGTATCCTTGGAGAAACGGCTAAAAATTTAAATAAGTTAAAACGTATTGCATCGAGAATGTTGGAAAAAAGGAATCTATTTCTATGCAAAATACGCATGATTTGCTCGTTGGCACTCTATCAATTTTTATACCTAGTCTTATTTCCAGCGTGTTGCGTTATTTGACCCCGATGCGTTTAGGCTTGTGACAAGGTTCATGGCGTCTGCAAATTTTTTCCGTGGAACTTCACAACAAAAGATGAAACATGTGAAGTTCATTTTCAAGAAGGAGATCATGAATTAAACCTGGAGTGTTCACTCACGATATAACAGCTACGGTTTCATGAGAGTATTATAAAGAGTTAGTTTACACCTATTGTACGCATGTTTCAGAAATATTTTTGAGATATCATCGTTATGAAAAAAAAAAAGAAACGACCGAAACAAGCGAAACCCCCGAAACGATTTCGCTTGATTTGCTCTTCGTTTTGGTTTTGGTTTTGGTCGTTTTGGTGCTTTCGCTCGTTTCGTTCCGATGGTTTCGTTTTGTTGTTTCGGGTTTTAGCTGAGGGCAAACGAGAAGTGAACAAATGAATAAAGTTCCTCAGATACGGCTTTTCAGATGGTATTCCGGTTACATTTTACCAAGATACTTCAAGTTATTATGCTCCATGTTTACTATCCCTTTAGCGTTCTATAAGTAACTGTTTTTCCTGCAACGATCTTGCCGACTCATCCGTTTTCAAACGTTTCCAGCTGTCCGTTTGTGGACTTAGGTCAACCGTTTAACGGTTTAAGCTATCCGTTTTGGGATTTTGGTCAGCCGTTTAACGTTTCGAGCTAACCGTTTATATTTTTGGTCAACCGTTTAAAGCTTCAAGCTATCCGTTTTTGGACTTTGGGCAATCGTTTAAATTTTTTGCTATCCGTTTAATGAGTTATGGAAACCGTTTAAACGCTTGAGTTAACCGTTTACTATCCGTTTAGAACCGTTTTTCTTGACCGTTTAACGGAAAAGCGTTAGTGTCCGTTTTCCCAAAGAGGGTCACATTTATTTAAACTTACATGTATAATTCTAATTTGTGGCTTGCAACTTTTTAAGATGGCTTCCAAGTGCAATCAATGGGAATTCAGCAGCAAAGTTTATTAAACCAACCACAAGGAATGCATAATCAGCCACATGTTATGATGAATCAACATCAATTGATGATCAACCAGCAACAGGTATGATGCTGCTGCTTACGCTGTTAGCATTGACAAAAATATTGGACTTTGTTTTTCAGGTAATGTTTTCTCCTCCTAAGACGTTTTTTTCAAACATGGTCATCCAATCCATGGAGCTACATATATTTAGTCATTCAGGCCATGGAGCTACATGGTCAAGCCATCCAACTAGCCACTTGCAGCTTGTGTAGTTCTTTACCTTGAGTATTAGTTTGGTGAAGAAGACCAAACTTGTAAGTGAAGTCAAGTTACATAGGCAGGGCTGTCATTAAAAGCCGGGGGCTAGGGGCTGGGGATCTCCCCCAGCTACTATGAATGTGGCCCCTGGCTGCTTTCATTTTAAAACAAAAGAAAAATAGAACCAAGAGAAATCCCTAGCTGTTTGATTCCCTGCCTACTTGTTATATTTACCCGGTAACTTGAAATCTTAGTGACAACCCTGCATAGGCAAAGGCAGTCCCTGTGATTCTCACTTAATTCTTTACCCTGAGCATTCTCTCAGCACAGAGGACCAAATTCACAAGCTAAGTCAAGCTATCTACCAACTGAGCTAGTCGTGCAACAATTTTGCTTGCCATCAATAAAAAGGTCTACCTTGGTTTTTGTTTGTATCTTTACGGTTGTGTTCTTCTTACTTTGTAGCAAATTACCTCTCCAGTACAAGTTAAGGAATTCAGAGAGCAGTGGCCCCAATCTCAAATGCCACAAACCCAATTGCATGGAACACAATCCCAGATTCCTCAAGCCAAAGTACTACATTCCCAGGTGCCACAGCCCCAAATGCCGCCAGTCCAAATGTTGCAATCCCAAGTGCAGCAAGCCCAAATGCCGCCAAGCCAGATACCACAGCCTCAAATGTTGTATCACCATCCACAAGAAAACCAAAGACTTATAAATCAAATGACTTCAATTCCTGAACCTGCGCCTCTGACGCATCCACCCAGTGAAGAAACTCAACCACATGTTGAACCCGAGGCAGATTCACCAAGCTCATCAGCCTCAGACTCGGCACAACAGTCGTCAAGTTCATCAAGTGCGGACACAGACGATCATGAACAGGAACAACGAAAATCATTGTTAAATGATGAATTTCCGGTAGAACAAAAGCCTGCAATTGGGGAAAAGAATACAGAAGAATCTCCATATAATGTGGAGAGTCAAGAAGATAGTATGGAAAAGGCAACACTGGAAAATGAAGCTGAGGAGAACTCAGCTGTAGAAAAGACATCAGTAGAGGAGGAAATAAGACCACTGGTTGAAAGCAAAGAGGAAGAAGGGGAAGTAAAAGAAGAGGGAGAAGAAGAAAACACCCTACCAGAAGAAAAAGAAAAGGAGGCTGAGGATGAGAAGGAGAATGAACCACCTGATGAGACAATGCAACAACAGCCATCGCCAGACGAGGAAAATACATTTGAAGTGGAGCCGAGTGAGGAAGACAAAGCAGTTGTAGAGGAACCTAAAGTCCCCTCGCCACCAGTGAGTTAATTTTTGTCAAAATACTTGCAAGTAGTGTCTAAACTTGTCTCTTTTATCTAATAATTCGTGAACAAAAAGTTAAGGAATCACTTCTGGGCATGTGGATTAGATGATTTTACAGTAAATTTTGCAAATTGTTTGCTTATAGTGTCAGGTCTTTATAAAAGCCTGGAACTACATTGTAGTGGAGTCACCCTTTAGGCTAGCATGTTAGTTTTACAAGTTGCCCAACACTGAGGCATGCAACATTTGCCAAGAAAAAGTAAATGTTTTAGGCCCAGTTCAGATGTCGTGCTTCTGCTGTGCCGAACTTAATTGTAATTAATTGGTTCGACTGTAGCACGGCAGGAAAACAACTTTGATTCAGACGTCATGCCAGAGTCGAACCAAATTCAGGATTTCGTGATGCGTCATAACAATTCTTCTCCCAACTCCCCGTGGGAACGCAATCTCGCCAAAATACATTAATATAATTTATGAATTTTGTTTAGTGCGGCAGAAGCACAACGTTTGAATCGCTGCTGTGCCAGAGCCGTGTAGCACGGCAGCTCTTGTCGAACTTAATTGCTTGTCGAACTTAATTCCTGAATTTAGTCCGGCACGGCAGAAGCATGACGTCTGAACTGGGCCTTAGTGAAAACGGGGATTGACAAGCCTGCCACATGATATGACTGCTCCACACTAGTAAACTTCAGCAACAACTAGGCAAGCAATGTTTATAATGAGCTTGAAACTAAAGAAATGAAAATAATTATTTAGTTAAATCAAGGATAAAATTTAACCACAATGCATACAGTCATATAATAATACTGTGCGTGGGCACAGGTGGGTTTTCTCAATTGTCAATTACTTAATTAGGTAATGTCTAAAAGATGACATGTACAGTGTACATGTAAGTCTTATGCCTTCCTTGGCAAAGACAGGCCTCTTTGTAAACAGGTAAGGTGTGTTTCAAATGCATCCTTTACTAGTCTTAATCTATACATACTGATTGATTGTGACAAAAGCCGTTCACTTTTTTTTAGAAATCAACTTCCCCCATCGTTACCAAGAAAAGGAAAATATCTATTCCAAGTAAGTCATTACATTCATTCTAAGGAGTAGCTCAATGGGATCCTAAGCAAGTCCCTTTAAAGTCAGTCCTTGAATTTCAGTCTGGAGCAAGGCTGCTGCCTAATGGGTGCCTGGTCACCAGAGACTCCTATGGTTTGCTCTCGGGCAACTAAAATTTTAAACAAGAAGCCAGCACAGGCACCTTAAACTTATGATTCTTATGTCAATAGCCTGTATGCTTACATGTACTTCCAATGAAGGACTGACAGAGTTCCATGCTCATTTTGCGCTCTTGAAATGAAAACGTAAAACGTGTGTTTGTTGACCATGGGCAAAAAATTTCCGCTGATAAAGGTAAACCAACAAGCACTTTTCTAAAAATTCGAAACTCGAACGAATCAAGTTTCGAGATGCATGAATTGAGTTTTGAGAATCTGCCTCCTTATTTAAGGTTATCGATCAGTGGGCTCCTAGACATGTGGCTCAGGCCCCTAACTTTTTATTTTTAGGGCTCCTAAAAAAATTTACTAGGCAGCAGCCTTGTAGGGAATTTGCAAATATATAGTGTATGTGGATAATATTTAGGGTTTAAGGGTTTAGAGAGAGTTGACTGTAAATTATTGATCTCTGAGACACTGACAAATTAATGAATATACAGGTATCATTCAGTCAGTACTGTACATGTATGTTGCTTTGTTTTAAAATTTGTATAGGTAATAGCATGATTTGTAGTGGTATTTGGCTTAAATACCATGAGTGATAATTATTTTGAAATGTTCTTCATAATTTCACGAGCCATTAGGCGAGTGAACTTTGAGACAATTTTGAAATATTACGAGTGGTATTTATGCCACATACACTGTATCACGTACAATTCATGCTATTATTTGTTTATACTACTACCCACAAAAGGTTTGTAATTTTCACATGTAGGTATTTTGAATCAAGCTGAAATACCATTGCTC
>BOPM01000569.1:111451-127132 GCA_022179025.1 Porites australiensis | reverse complement strand
TTCGTAGACAAGAAAAATGTACATAGGGTATATATTTTAATATTTCATATTCTTGAATCTGTAAATAGTCTATTTTTTTTTTTAATCTATGAATAAAGTCTTGTTTTATTAAAAAATTATTATTATTATTATTATTATTATTATTATTATTATGATGGACAGTACAATGGTCCAACATGTTTTTGAAATAACTTAAACAGTCCCAAAATATCATGTTATTGGTACCCATGGTCTCAGACTCTTCAACCATGCTGCTGTACATGTGAAATCTCATTAGGAAATAAAGTAAAATGAAGTTTAATCTGTTAAGAAAACCAGGGAACAAAACAAAAAACTACGATGTACACTTCACAGTGAGGGTGTTTCAAATAATTTTCTCTCCTCCTCATAAATTTAATTAATTAAATTAAAAAGTTAATAATTTATTTAAACTTACATGTATAATACTAATTTGTGGCCTGCAACATTATAAGATGGCTTCCAAGTGCAATCAATGGGAATTCAGCAGCAAAGTTTATTAAACCAACCACAAGGAATGCATAATCAGCCACATGTTATGATGAATCAACATCAATTGATGATCAACCAGCAACAGGTATGATGCTGCTGCTTACGCTGTTAGCATTGACAAAAATGTTGGACTTTGTTTTTCAGCTAATGTTTTCTCCTTCTAAGACGTTTTTTTCAAACATAGTCATCCAATCCATGGAGCTACATATATTTTGTCATTCAGGCCATGGAGCTACATGGTCGAACCATCCAACTAGCCACTTGCAGCTTGTGTAGTTCTTTACCTTGAGTATTAGTTTGGTGAAGAAGACCAAACTTGTAAGTGAAGTCAAGTTACATAGGCAGGGCTGTCATTAAAAGCCAGGGGCCGGGGGCCAGGGATCTCCCCCAGCTACTATGAATGTGGCCCCCGGCTGCTTTCATTTGAAAACAAAAGAAAAATAGAACCAAGATAAATCCCTAGCGGTTTGATTCCCTGCCTACTTGTTATATTTACCCAGTAACTTGAAATCTTAGTGACAACCCTGCATAGGCATAGGCAATCCCTCTATTTCTCACTTAATTGTTTACCCTGAGTATTCTCTCAGCACAGAGGACCAAATTCACAAGCTGAGTCAAGCTATCTACCAACTGAGCTAGTCGTGCAACAATTTTGCTTGCCATCAATAAAAAGGTCTACCTTGGTTTTTGTTTGTATCTTTACGGTTGTGTTCTTCTTACTTTGTAGCAAATTACCTCTCCAGTGCAAGTTAAGGAATTCAGAGAGCAGTGGCCCCAAGCCCAAATGCCACAAACCCAATTGCATGGAACACAATCCCAGATTCCTCAAGCCCAAGTACTACATTCCCAGGTGCCACAGCCCCAAATGCCGCCAGTCCAAATGTTGCAATCCCAAGTGCAGCAAGCCCAAATGCCGCCAAGCCAGATACCACAGCCTCAAATGCTGTATCACCATCCACAAGAAAACCAAAGACTTATAAATCAAATGACTTCAATTCCTGAACCTGCACCTCTGACGCATCCACCCAATGAAGAAACTCAACCACATGTTGAACCCGAGGCAGATTCACCAAGCTCATCAGCCTCAGACTCGGCACAACAGTCGTCAAGTTCATCAAGTGCGGACACAGACGATCATGAACAGGAACAACGAAAATCATTGTTAAATGATGAATTTCCGATAGAACAAAAGCCTGCAATTGAGGAAAAGAATACAGAAGAATCTCCATATAATATGGAGAGTCAAGAAGATAGTACGGAAAAGGCAACACTGGAAAATGAAGCTGAGGAGAAGTTGATTGCGCAAAAGACATTGGCAGATGAGGAAATGAGACCACCAGTTGAGAGCAAAGAGGAAGAAGGGGAAGTAAAAGAAGAGGGAGAAGAAGAAAACACCCTACCAGAAGAAAAAGAAAAGGAGGCTGAGGATGAGAAGGAGAATGAACCACCTGAAGAGACAATGCAACAACAGCCATCACCAGACGAGGAAAATACCTTTGAAGTGGAGCCGAGTGAGGAGGACAAAGCAGTTGTAGAGGAACCCAAAGTCCCCTCGCCACCAGTGAGTTAATTTTTATGAAGATACTTACAAGTAGTGTCTAAACTTGTCTCTTTTATCTAATGATTGGTGAACAAAAAGTTAAGGAATCACTTCTGGGCATGTGGATTAGATGATTTTACAGTAAATTTTGCAAAATGTTTGCTTATAGTGTGAGATCTTTATAAAAGCCTGGAATTACATTGTAGTGGAGTCACCCTTTAGGCTAGCATGTTAGTTTTACAAGTTGCCCAACGATGAGGCATGCAACATTTGCCAAGAAAAAGTAAATGTTTAAGTGAAAAGTGGGATTCACAAGCTTGCTGCATGATATGACTGCTCCACACTAGTAAACTTCAGCAACTACTAGGCAAGCAATGTTTATAATGAGCTTGAAACTAAAGAAATGAAAATAATTATTTAGTTAAATCAAGGATGAAATTTAACCACAATGCATGCAGTTATATAATAATACTGTGCGTGGGCACAGATGGGTTTTCTCATGTTTCAATTAGTTAATTAGGTAATGTCTAAAATATGACATGTGCAGTGTACATGTAAGTCTTATGCCTTCCTTGGCAAAGACAGGCCTCTTTGTAAACAGGTAAGGTGTGTTTCAAATGCATCCTTTACTTAATCTATACATACTGATTGATTGTGACAAAAGCCATTCACTTTTTTTTAGAAATCAGCTTCCCCCATCGTTACCAAGAAAAGGAAAATATCTATTCCAAGTAAGTCATTACATTCATTCTAAGGAGTAGCTCAATGGCATCCTAAGCAAGTCCCTTTTAAAGTCAGTCCTTGAATTTCAGTCTGGAGCAAGGCTGCTGCCTAATGGGTGCCCGGTCACCAGAGACTCCTATGGTTTGCTCTCGGGCAACTAAAATTTTAAACAAGGAGCCAGCACAGGCACCTTAAACTTATGATTCTTATGTCAATAGCCTGTATGCTTACATGTACTTCCAATGAAGGACTGACAGAGTTCCATGCTCATTTTGCACTCTTGAAATGAAAACGTAAAACGTGGGTTTGTTGACCACAGGCAAAAAATTTCCGCTGATAAAGGTAAACCAACAAGCACTTTTGTAAAAATTCGAAACTCGAACGAATCAAGTTTCGAGATGCATCAATTGAGTTTTGAGCATCTGCCTCCTTATTTAAGGTTATCGATCAGTGGGCTCCTAGACATGTGGCTCAGGCTCCTAACTTTTTATTTTTAAGGTTCCTAAAAAAAATTACTAAGCAGCAGCCTTGTAGGGAATTTGCAAATAGTGTATGTGGATAATATTTCTAGGTTTTAAGGGTTTAGAGAGATATGACTGTAAATTATTTATCTCTGAGACACTGACAAATTAATGAAAATACAGGTATCATTCAGTCAGTACTGTACAGTGTATGTTTACTTTGTTTTAAAATTTGTATAGGTAATAGCATGATTTGTAGTGGTATTTGGCTTAAATACCACCACTGATAATTATTATTTTTGAAATTGTTCAACATAATTTCACGAGCCATTAGGCGAGTGAACTTTGAGACAATTTTGAAATATTTCGAGTGGTATTTATGCCACGTATACTGTATCACGTGCAATTCATGCTATTATTTGTTTATACTACTACCCACAAAAGGTTTGTAATTTTCACGTGTAGGTATTTTGAATCAAGCTGAAATACCATTGCTCTAAGCCAATCAAATTGCAGAAATTTCTGATGTAGTGGTACATTGTATAACCTAGGAAATCATGTAGCCAGTACACTTGTCTCCCTCAAAGTTGTTGATTAAAAGTAGATAGACATCTCAGTGCCTTTCATCTCAAGTGGACTTAATGTTGGCTTACTGCTGCACTGTGTTGTTGTGTATCAAGGAACATCCTTACCCAGCACACCAACTTCTGATGGACAACCAGGATCAAGGAAAAGAAGATGGGGTTCATCTTCAAGCAAGAAGAAAACGTCCCTTTCTATAAGCACAGATTCTTTAAAGGTAAAGCATTCTACAACAATAAGTTTATTTGTTGGGTTGGAGAGTTTTTTTGTTGTTTTTTTGTTTTTGTTTGTTTGTTTGTTTGGTTTTTTTTTTCATCCAAGTAGCCTGGGACAAAAAGATACCATGTAACATTTTAAAAAGTGGTTTTTCAGGGACTGGTAGTTTGAAATGTTGAGCTCTGAGCTGCATAGTAGCCACAGATAGACCAGATGTTGTTTGAAGGTTGCTTTGTTGTGGTGAAAGAAATAAATTGTTTTGTTATGGAAGACATTTTTTAAGTCACAAAAGAATCCACTAGGAAAGTGGATGTTTTTCACATACATGATTTTTGCCAACTAAAGAAGAAAATAATCATTAAGAGAATTTTCAACAGTATGTTTCCTTACTGCAAAAAAGCCACACAGAACAGGCTAACAAGGTTGAATTTTGCCTTTTACTAGCTACCCATGTGCAAACACTTCAAATCCACATTGGCATCTCCCAGCTGAGTTACCATGTATCTACGTAACCATGTCATTGCCACAGAAGAATTTAGACAGTCAAGGTGTTCATACTTCATTGGTTAAATTTTCAACCATGCATGGTGAAAATATGACCTTGGTTTTAGCATTCAAATCTTTCAAAGGCTAAGCGTCTAAATTTTTGTAGGGTCAGCATGGTTTCCTATGATTGGAGGTCCTAAATGCATGAATTTTCAACTAGTCAAAACTTTGTCTTGTAACCTGTCAGGGTAGCCTTTGTTCAGTTGTGCTTGTTCATTCTCTAGGACCTCATTCCAGGAGTACAGGTGCACAGCACTCCAGCACTGGAAGCAGTCATGGATCTTGGAGGAGATGATGATGATGAGAAGGAGATAGAGGATGAAGAGAAAAAGACGGAAGAGAAAGCAGAGGAGGAGAAAGATCCAGCGCCTGTAAAGACACCTGAAACCCCAGAGCCTGAGAACAAAAAGCGCAAGGAAAGGATTGTGAAAGTAGAGGAAAAGAAGACTATAAAGCTACAGAGAAAACCTATTGTAATTGAAAAGGAACAGGAAACTATCAAAATGGAGGTTGAAGAAGGTACTGTTGTACACAGCTGGGATAATCTGTTGTGTTTGTATTGTTTTACTCAACTGCTTCTTTTGTGCCATTACTGTTTGTTGATGTGTGCGTGTGAATTAATGACATTATTAATCATAATTTTGACTTTCAAATGACCTTCTACAGCTGTACATCCTACCAAATCGACAAGTTCACGTGACTGTGAAATAGGCCTTCCTTGCATTTCTGTAATCAAAGTCATTAACTTGCGGTTTGGAAATGGGTTGGCAAGATACAATGACTTATGTAAACCTGGACCTTGTTTTTTTTAGCGCAGCTCACAAGAGATGAAATGTAGGGAAGGCCTTCAGATCATTGCCATTCTTTCAGAGCACCCTAAGTGTAGCTGCAGTTTACGTTGCAGTTGGCAATGGCCTAATTACAATCAGAATAGCGTAGAGGAGACTTATTATTAAGTTCTTTGCTGGCAGGTTTCATATTTTATCTTTCAGTAGCAGTAGCAGATTTGCATCTCTTTCGTTAGATCACCACTCTCAATTTCAAGGGTGAAAAATAAGAAGAATCCTGATTTGAATTTTGAGCAGACTAAAATCAATAATAATAATTACCACACAAAAGGTCTGTCCAAGAGGTTTCTTTTGAAAGGTCACACTGCAAGATTCCGTTCATGGACTCATAAGTTAAAATGATATCAAATGTGCACACCATAACTCTAAAATTTATGAAGGTGATAACTTGATCTTAAAGTCTCCTCCTGCAACGTGCACTGCAGCTAGAGTATAAACTTATTGTGCAAGGTCATTTGATAGTTATCTAACAACAGTTGTCTTTTCTCTGAGCATCCTTGTTTTATATCTAACCTTGTGCACACAGCAGCAGCCGTAGCAGCTACAAGTGTAAAGTTCCTTATGAGTTCTCTCTCCCTGTACATGATGATCCCTTTTCTGTGCCGACAGCATGCGGTGTGGGAGGTTTTCTATGGGGTACACCCAGCTGGGTGATCTGATTTGAAAATATGGAAAGATGCAATGTGGACAATGCTATGATCAGATGACAAATGAGCTTTGAAAGACCACAGAGTAATGAGATATGTTAGTGACAACCTGTTCATGCGTGGTGGGTTTGCCAAACTAGAAGATTTCTTTTAGCAAAAAACATCTGTCAACTCCTGAAACTGGGTTTTGCAACCAAAAACAAAGCAAATGGTCTTTAAACCCAGGACACTGTCTTGTCTCAGATGACTCACTTAACTGGGATGTAACTGAACACCACTGAAAACATCAATGAACTGACCTAGAACTCATTAATACACAACAGAAAAAAGAATGAGAGTATCCTGAGAGTAATACACTGACGTGAATTTGAAATGCAACAAAGCAAAGAGAAGGAAGAAATAACCAAGAAAAGAAAAAAGAAAAGTTCTTCCAGAACAGCATGTTGTGCCCAATTCGATGGCATTCCTGTATTGAGAGTGAGCACAGCAAAAGAATGAAGGATCGTGATGTCTGAACCAACCAAGACGTGGCGAGACTGTTTTATTGCCAGGCCACTCTTTTATGAGGCCAAACATTGAAAGTACCACATATTTGCTTGTGCTACAATGTGTTTTACACCTCGAGACTGTGACAGTGCTGCGGCAACGTACTGTATGGACTTAATAAAAGGAAGCTTTGTGAATGCAACAATACTCAACAAAGTTTTATCGTTCAGAACTATAGTGTCTATCTACCTTGCATGACGTGCAACCACAACTACACTGCTGTGTTTATTCATGGAAATACCAACAAAAAGACGATTGTCTTACTGCCTTGGAATGGGAAGATGAATATACATGTATTTTTTGTTCCAGAAAGTTGCTGGTAAATGATTATCGTAGAGACAGGAATGATTTATAGCACTGCTTTGATATCACTGGTATTGTACCATTTTGGGAAAACACAGTGAAAACCTGAAGTGGAAAGGAACAGCTCTAATTTTGATCTACATTTGCAACGACCATGAAGATTCGAGTTCTTACATGTGCGTTTTCGGCATTGAAAGACAGTCTTTAAATCAAGGAAAACGTGGACCTTTACAAGACTTCTTTGGAAAAAAACTGACACTGCTCAACCAAAAAATATTCTGACGATGTGGAATGAAAAATATTTATAAATCTACTGGACAAGAAAAACTGCAAAACAAAATGTGCTTACTGTCTGCAAGATTTAATTACAGTGCGACTTTTATTCGTGTACTTTCGGTCATGTGCATGAACAAATGAAGTAAGAAGTGACACGCAACCACACAGAACAACTTCGAAAGAGACTTGCTAGTGTCAACCTTGTCACAAGAAAATTGAAGTCCAATGCAACCAATCACTGCACTATTAAGATCAGGACAAAATGCTGTGAGAACAATGTCATTGTGTCATGTAAATGACTCGAGGGCTGCATAGTGTTCAAAGTTGACTATTCCTGAAATATGAGAATCATCAGAGGTGGCCGAGAGACACTTGTATGCTATTGACTCAGTGGCTGAATGTTAGCCTGGGATTTGCTGTTGGTGATGATATTGAAAATTTACTTGATGATGTTCAGAAGCCATCAGGGTCGTCTGTGGCTGTGCGTACCACATCTTTTCCTGTGTTTGAGCCGCAAACCATTTGACAGTGTTGTACTAGCTAGCGCTGTATGCAGAGGAGTATTTTACATGCAGTGATTTTTATTGCCAGTAAACATTGCAATTTCAGCAAAGTTTCCTTGTTGGTCAAATTTTGATGCAAAAAGTTAATTTCACAGTCAAATACACTAGGAAGGCCTTTTGCAAATCATTCAGCCAACAAGGAAGCATGACTGAAAGTTAAAGTTGTATTTATTTTATTTTATTTTATTATTATTTTTTCGAATGTGTTTTTATAACTCTACTACGTCTCAACCAGAGTTGTTCTACTATAAGGATGTGTTGACGACTGGTCTAATCTTTTACAAGCAATTGCCATTATTACTACGTTCAATTCAACATATTTATATCAAGTGTTGTAGTCTCTATTTCCTCATTTCTTGATATTGCAACCATTACCAATGTAATGTAACGTCCGGTTTTCTTTCGCCCCATAATTAAGTTTACTTTGTAAAACCAAGTTAACTGTCAACAAAATAGGCACAACAGTTTGCAGTTACATGTATATTGTCTGTGCTCGGTGACGATTAAGAAGAAAAAAAATCTGATATCTAAAATTGATATCTAACTATTCGTTAAATTTGAATTACTGGCTAAACGAGCTTTAAACTTTTTGTCAATGTTAAGCCAACTGTGTAATTGTTTCCATTTCAACATTAATACAGTTATTTTCCAAAATTGCTGAATGAAAAAAAATTGTCAAGTGAAAGTATTGGAGTCCTCAGCACTGTACTAGAACAACTGTGGGGTAGAGTTTTGTGTTTCTCCTGCTATTTGCCGTAAAACTTTTACAGGTTAATTCTAACGCGACTAAATTGTTGTGTGTCCTTCTTTTTCTTCTATACCGTCCTCAGTTTTTGACTGCCTTTTACGTGTATCTTTGCCATGTTTAGAAGCTGAAACTCCAATAAGTGATAATCCTCATCCACGACGAACATCAGCACCTCTTCGAGAAACTTCACCCATACGAGCTGAACGATCACCATCACCCTCAACACACCCGGAGAGCGAGGTACTACACGTGAAGAACCTTGTGCGACCGTTCACCCTGAACCAGCTTAAAGAGCTCCTGGGAAAACATGGAACACTGGCCGAGGATGGATTTTGGATTGACAAGATTAAGTCACATTGCTACGTTGTGGTAAGAAGTGTGCGGAAAAAAAGCCTTACATGGGCTGATATTTTCATTTCTACATATTGTTTGTTCTCACTTCTTCACAATAATAGACCCCTCCAAGGGTTTTTCAACTTTTGAATGGAACCAGTTAGCGAAAATCCGTCGAAAGGTTGAAAAGAAGCCAGAATCATGATTTTGTTCTAGCTGAATTTCAGTCTTCACGCCAGACCTTTTAGCGACTCAGGCACTAATTTACGTAACATCTTCACCGGTTTTGCTGTTGGTGGCTAGAAGCTCAATTCAAAAAATGCTAGCAAGTTCTTCATCATTTTCTTCGGTTGTAAGAGACTAATTGAGAAAAAGAGACGAAAATGCGAATTTCATGAACAAAACGGTACACGTCATCTTATTTATATACGCACGTGAGTGCGTAAGTATTTAAACTTTTTCCACGAGTGTGCGTTGGACATGAGTTGGTCATAATCATCTCATATCCAACAAGCGCCAGTGGAATATTTGTTTTATTAAAAACGGGCA
Organism: Porites australiensis; assembly: GCA_022179025.1. Lineage (NCBI taxonomy): Eukaryota > Metazoa > Cnidaria > Anthozoa > Scleractinia > Poritidae > Porites > Porites australiensis. Next base: position 117,741 of record BOPM01000569.1, on the reverse strand, counting down.
CAAAATGTCGCGAATTCTCTTCGAGATTATTTGTAAAAACAACCGATTTTCAGCTTGTTTTTAATTTTGAGCAGACGCGTACAGTTACCATATTTGGAGAGCATGGTATAATGGCTCATATACCATGATGGCCAAGCCAATCAGAGCTCTAGAATTGCATTATCCAATGATTTAGTTTTAAAAGATTTCGTTTTTTTATTTTTCATAGCGGCTCAATTGGACAAGCACGCGCGCTATGTTACAAATCCCATTTTTCAGTTCCTGAATTTTAATATGTCTCATGAAGACACATATGAGCCTGTCCTGATGGGATGTGCCAAAAAATCTAAAACGATGCCATTGTGTTCAAATGGCAAACATTTTTCGCAGGGGCTCTTGTAGTATTAAATGTGTAAGGTAAAAGCTAAAGTCGCACACGAACCAAAGGCCCAAACGACCAGAACTTATCCCGGTTTCCTTAGCATGAAGCATGCCTAGGAGTATTGCTACTTCCCCCTGGACGGGATGCTAGTCCATCGCAGGGTTACCCCACAGCAGTATGTCGCCAGCAGCCGTTTATACACCTGGGTGAAGAAAGACAAAGTGAAGTAACGTTCCTTGTCTAAGAAAACAGCGCGACGGGCGAGGCTTAAACCCCGGACCTCCGGTTCCGGAGTTCGAGTTGTTAGCCGCTCGGCTACACACGCCTTTATGTTTACTTCAATTAAAAAAAATTACGTTATGGGCACTTAAAGTTGTGGTTGTTGTTAATTAGGTACCTTGCTTATTTTGTCTTTCTCACAGTACAACAGTGTTGAAGAGGCTGCCGCCAGCAGACAAGCTCTACATGGTATCAAGTGGCCAACAACAAGTCCAAAGATTCTCGCTGTTGATTTTGCTGATAATGACGAGGTTAGTACATGTTCACGCATAACTCTTGTGTTCTTCTTGGGGCGCGTTTGTTTGACCATATTTCGGAATAAGAATAAATGGGATAATGTCTACAAATCACTTGTTCAGGCGTTCATTGAATCGTAGCATTTGTAAACCTGACTGAAAACGTTATTAAGGTGCACGTAGCAGGCCTGTGGTCAAAAAACATTCATTCGTTTCAGGCCGGACGCCGGACGCAACGTCCGTTATGTAACGCCCGGTTGTTCACACACGAAATAACTATATTTTTAATAGTGAGAAAATCGTTTCACAGTCTTTATTCCATTTATTAATGAGAGATAGATTTGACCCTTTTCAGGAATCCCTACACTCTTTCCGATTGGAATTCGTTTTGAAATCAAATCAAAAACGAGCACATGAACTGCAAACCGGTAATCATTATTGCTAAATCAAATATTTCCTTTTTTTTTAATGCCCTAGAAGTTCTCCCCGATTAACCAATTCTGGTCCAAGGAGAGCAGGAAATTGCATTTTAGAGAGGGCAATATTAAAAATTTCCCGGGGAGCATGCCCCCAGAGTCTCCTTGAAGTTCGTGCCCCTGCCGCTCAATGTTCGCGCCTACGGTACGAACTGTGCAAGTCCGCCAGCTGAACCTCTGCATACAGCAGTCCCAAATACCACCGAAAACCCTGAGAATCTGTAACCAACCTTCCCGGTGTTCTTATTCCGTAATACGATCAGTCAAGCCTACCCAAGTTAACTAACTGTGGGGAAAACGGGAAATTAGGCCCAGCTCAATCGTCGAACTTTTCAACTCTTCAATTAAGTACATAAAAAGACCGACTTTTGAATCAGTTAACTCCGACATGTCTAATTTGGGTAGACCCATGAATAAAGTTCGAGTGGCCCACAGGGGAATTTCGGCTTCGACAGACACTGAAGTAATGTGATAAAGCAAGAGTTGGCCCAAACATCGAGGCGAACTTCAGAAGTGTTCAAGATATGCATCAACTCATTCCAGCAAAGAAAAATGACTGTGGATAAGGGAGGGGGGAAGCGTGTTACATAGTAGATTAGCTTCCAAGGTTAAAGACAAGCCCGTCTGCAAAGTCAAATCCTCCTTATTTTTCTTTCTCCAACTCTGTATATCTACAGATGGCGAGAGATACTGAGGGAGCCTTGGGCAAAACCAAGGAAAAGGAACGAGAGTCGAAACTTGAGAAGGTTGTGAAGAAGGATCGACCAGGTATGATATGAGAAACAAACACTAACAGAGTGATTGCTTGTGACCTAGAAATGATTCTTGACATGCGTACAACAAACGAACTTGCAACATCCGTTTTGATTGGTTGATACAGTGGAGGGAGACGGTAAGCTTTAAGACCTATTGTGTTGTGTCACGCACTCCTTCCTAACGAGTCTTGGAGACAACTGCGTAACAAGCTTTAAGAGGGTCTCCTGCTAAATCTGTTGTGTAACATATTTTTATCCCCCGCGCTAACAGCTACTTTTCCTTGAATATTATTTTGCCACTGTTTCATAGAGCTTAAATTTGAATTTGTCCAATTTATCCATGTATTTTTTGTTTGCTCCTCACTAAAGAACTGCCCTTCAGTGTTATGCCCTTGTATGTGTTTTTCCTGTGGCTGGAACCTGCCAAGCAAATCGGTTTATAGGCTCGCTTTCCGCGGCTTCCTCGGTTCCTGTCTTGTTCTGGGGGGAAGCGCAGGCGGCCGCTCATTTTTTTGAACAGTGGCAGGTTCTGTAGTCTGCTGCACAGCCGTTCTTTGTGTCGTCACGCAACGCTCCTCCCAACGAAGACGACACAAAGAGAACGCAAAAACGGCTGTGTAGCAGACTAACTGGTTGTGGAGCCTAATCGGATCATGTGGTGGGTGGTAAAGTGATGCGACTATTCTTTTGGATAAAGTCGTGTTCTTGTGTCTTTTTTCCAAAGTTATCGAAGAGAAGCCGGCGGCAGAAGTTGAGGAAGAAGAAGAAGATCAAAAGAACGCTGGTAATTTGCTGGATAATCTGTTCAGAAAAACGAAAACCACGCCTTGTTTATACTGGTTACCGCTCAGCGACGAACAGGTACGTTTTGGTATATAATGTGCCCGGTTGATCAGGATGAGATTGATTTTATTTTCGTGGATATTGCTTTTAAAAGCAAGATCTTTTTTGACTGAATCATGGTCGCATACATGTATCAAAGCATTATGAACACTTTTCACTTAAGTTACTTGAAAGCAATCTGTTATTGTATTCGTTTAATTTTTGAATGTTACAATTTTGCCCGTCCATGCCTCCTGTTGGCCTTTCTGTACCTCTATTGTGTGTCAAAATCCCCTAAAATAGGCTATTTCCGAGTTGCCCAAGCCTCTGTTTAAAAGCGAGGCTAAAGGCGAAGCTATAGTTATCAAAATGATTTTTAATAAACTTGCAAATAAAAGTCACTTTCACAAGAAAGGTTTTAAACTTACAGCCTCGTTTTGAAAGTGAGTTTTTGGACCTATTTTCCTTAGCCCCTCAGAGCCTCACTTGTGTTTGGTCCCTACTTACAATCAATGCTTCTGTCTGTTTTCAGATTGCAACACGGGAACGCGAAAGAGAAGAAAGACGCAAAGCGCGACAGGAGGAAATAGAAAAGGAAAACAAAGAGCGAAAAGAACGACAAGAGCAACGTGAGAAAGAACGTGAAAAGGAAAAACGAGAGCGCGAACAGCAGAAACAGCGGTCACGCTCACCCAGAAACACAAGAAGAGAGCGAAGTCGAAGCAAAAGTAGAAGCAGAAGCCCGCGTGGGCCAAGAAGGCGATGAAATATAGCAAAGAGCCAACTAAACGTTTTATTGTTTTAGATATTCTGTTCATTCTTTGAACTGTCCGAGAGCTTTTCCGCAGCGGATATTGATTATTTGTTTGGTTTGACTTTTAATCCGATATATAGCCTGGGATGGACGAAATGTCTCACCTCGTTTTAGTCGTACTATTTGTACAAAAACAAACAGCCTAACATTCATGCAGAGAGATGTACTGCTCAGTGACTCTCACTTGGATTTTGCGCTGTAAGATTTTAACCTCCAACAAACATGACCGTTATCTAGTTTTACCATACGCCGCGAAATGATCATCAGTCCTGGTTATAACAGATTATTTACGACGTGTTTTTTTATAGTTACATAGAAAAGCTTTTAATATTAAGTTTAGCCAATCGAAGCAGTGGTTTGCTTGTTTTGTTTAGCCTTCACTCAGGTCAATTTTGTACATCTAAAAAAAGATGTTGTGCTTTTTATAAGTTGCATTGTGAAACTTAAATATTAAGTTTTACCCAGTGTAAGCAGTGATTTTTTGTTTCGTGTTGTTTCGTTTTTGGTTTTTTGTCTTGTTTGATTTTTTGTTTTGTTTGGCCTTCACTCAGCAAGGTAATTCGTCGGGCAGAAATTTTGTACATTATCAAAAATAAACCATCCAAAGGAAAGCCACTGATCTTAACTTCTGGTCTAAAGTAACCACTAGTAAGGAACTGTAAGGAGCAGATGTCCTCAAAATGCAGGGATCTTTCTGAAACGGAGAACACCTCGATTGTTTTACGGAAGGGTTTTTGTGTCCAAACATGCTTTCACATTCCTTTTTGTTGTTGTCGCTGTTGTTGTTTTTGTTTTTCTGGCAACGTCGTTTAAGCTCTTTCTTTGAAAGAAAGTGACCATAACTGGTGCAGTGCCCTTCTGTCCTAACAGGGATTTTGTAAAAAGTTTTAGTTCCACCTTTCCAATGAAGGTTTCTATGGAATTCTTTTAATTGCTCCTGGTTTCCAGGCGCTGTGCGCGCTGTCCAACCTTGCGGGAACCGCGTTTGACAAGTATTTGGGAATAAACAGTTTAGCGAACGTATAATTATCACGCAACGATTTCTCGGTGTCTCACCCTACCGGTAATTCGCCCACGATTTTGGAGAACTGAAAATACGTCTTACAAGATTTAACTGAATTTACTGTCATTAAAGAACTCTTAAGCGACTGTGTGCCATGAATTTACAAATAGCCTCAACCTGTCAAACGGTGACCAAACCTTCTAACAGCCCTGGTGCTAGTTGTTCAAATGATGATGAATAACGCTATGTACCGGATAAGTCAGTACCCAGCGAATATGGATTATGAAAACCAATTGTGTTGTCCACTAAGAGCTTAATAGAGATTCGGTCAGTGTAAAACGCAGACTGCGGACCAGGGGTAAACTGCAGACTGAGTGTAAAATGCAGACTGCAGACTGAGAGTAAAACGCAGGCTGGGTGCAAAATGCAGAGTAAAGACTGTAGACTTTTTTTAAACACTTGTGCTCCTTCTTCTCCAAATCGGTGAAATAGGTAGCCGGTATCAGTTACACGTCGCTTCCCAGTCGAAGTGCATTGCACATTCGCCAGAAGTTTCAATGAACATCCGAACAGCTTAAGTCTGTGTACCTTGATTTGCAATACTTTCATAGAAGGTCATCCAAATTTCCTGCAGAACATCTTTCTTTGTTGTTGGAATGATTTACTCCCTTTTTTATCGCCATAATTCTTCCTGTACAGTGTATTTTGGGTCAGCAGCTTTCATTTAAGCGTAAACATCGTGGTGTTGTACTAATTCACCGTCCCTGGTCACTTATATCGAAAACTTCACGTCTAAAGTTGAAGCGTGAGGTCTGTCGGACAGAAAGAAAAGTTTCAAGATTGCGATTATGTTTTGGGTCGTCGACGACGTTATAGAGAAGAAAGTCCTGAATGAACAATGCAACTGAAGATTGTTTGTCTTATCGGCTGCCTAGTGGCTTCACCCTCTTCCGCATTGAAACAGGTATGTTGGTTATGGAAATACCTCTAAGATGTAAGTGTGCAATGTGTGAGCGCAAAAAACAAACGCGATCTTCCACTCTCCTTTGTATCACTTGTTTGCCACGTATCAAATGTTATTTCTGACCAATGAGCCCGCGAAGAAGACAGAAATAAATATTTTGACGGCAAGAAATACAACAGGGCCTGGGTACTAGGCCGGGTGCACCATGGGTAGCCATATCGGGGGTATATAAGGCTGCGTATATCACGTGTACGTCATCTGGGCTTACGAACCACCCTCTCTTTGGTTTTTCTTTATTTTTGGTTTATTTATTTTTAGGAGCAACATATTCTCGATGACATTGTAAAGTCCCGTAGGAAGGGCTTTGAGCTTGAGCCTTGGTTCCTACCCAGATTTCCTGCCCGCATTTTTTCCCTTCGGGGTTTTTTTGGGCAGGTTTTTTAATTTCTGGCCTCCGTCTGACCGCATTTACTTCAGTTTGTAAGCGGTAGCTCAGCTCTGCTATTTTTCAGTTTTTTCCCGTTTCTTATTTTATGTACTTGTACAGTTATCTTAGTTTGGCACCTGCTCCTTTACTTGA
>BOPM01000569.1:70859-111418 GCA_022179025.1 Porites australiensis | reverse complement strand
GCACCATGGGTAGCCATATTGGGGGTATATAAGGCTGCGTATATCACGTGTACGTCATCTAGGCTTACGAACCACCCTCTCTTTGGTTTTTCTTTATTTTTGGTTTATTTATTTTTAGGAGCAACATATTCTCGATGACATTGTAAAGTCCCGTAGGAAGGGCTTTGAGCTTGAGCCTTGGTTCCTACCCAGATTTCCTGCCCGCATTTTTTCCCTTCGGGGTTTTTTTGGGCAGGTTTTTTAATTTCTGGCCTCCGTCTGACCGCATTTACTTCAGTTTGTAAGCGGTAGCTCAGCTCTGCTATTTTTCAGTTTTTTCCCGTTTCTTATTTTATGTACTTGTACAGTTATCTTAGTTTGGCACCTGCTCCTTTACTTGATATATTTAGTTTCTATGTATGTCTAGGTCAGCTGTCCCGGAACCGCTCTTTAGGAGGCGACATAAGTCTCGTTTGATGCAGTTAGGTTGCAGGAAATGTTACAGACTGCTTCTAGCAAGGGTCGTTATCGATTTGTTTACTTTCAATGTCCTACCCTAGCCTTTTATGGCACCATCACTGTTCCACGCCAGCTATATGTTGTCAGAATTTTATTAATTAGTTTCCCCAGAATAACTGGCAGCCTAACTAGCACTAAGCCTGCGTGCTTAACTGGGGGATTCAGGTCAAGAGCGACCATTTGTAGCACGAGTTTTTTTCTTTTTGTGAAAGCTAGTTTACGAGTGTTGTACATTAGGTATTCACCAGTAATCACCTATTATTGTCATTATTGTAAATACATAAGTACTTTGTAGGGTTGGTTCTCCCCAAGCCGTCCCAAAATAAACTTATTTGCCATTACGTTTTGTCTGTTGATGTTGTGTAGTGGAGTCAAAATCTCTAGTGGAAATAGGTCGTTAACTAGGATTTTTGGATTCCTTCTTTTAGCAGAATCGACTGAAATATGTTGAAATTGTTGGCGGGGTGTAAATATAGTGATTATGTGTCACTGGAATCGAACCAGGAATGCTTTTTTATAAGGGTAAGAGGCTCTGTATTTGATACAGTATCGGTTCTCCACATGTCCAAAGATATGAAATCATGAAGCATACCTTTATTTACATAAATACATTTCTCATTATTTCACAAATACGACTAGCAATGCCAAGGAAGTCATTTTACAAAAAGCTTGTCCAATTAATCTGGTGATTGCCACCATAAATTTTTGTATCTGCCACAATAATTGGCTTTCCTCTTTCTAGGTTGTTTTGGTCGCCATGGTTTCGGTTGGACTTCTCTTTCGCGGGCAAGTTCTTCTTGACGTAGTCGTTCACGCTCTTCCTCCAACTAGCGTTGGCGATTTTCACGATACAATCTGTAAAGCAAAAACAATCCGCATTTATATTAGGTATGGTGAATTACGGTTCAAAGGAGTGTCGATCAGGGCTGAAATTGAATGGGTGTGTCTTGATGTCGCGGAAGTTTTTGTTCGGTTAGTGGTTCAGTTGCGGTGTGGATATTGTTCACTGTATTTTGAAGCCTTTTTTGTGAGATTTATAGACGACATCTGCAACTGCACAAGAAAAGTGCAGACATAAAGTGTTTAGAAAACCCAACTGACTCGGACCAGTTGGCCACATAACAAAACAGCTTTATAACGGGGTCCTCACTGGTTAAAAAAGGCAAGGCTTATGTGACAGCTAGGGGTTGGTAATTTACAAATTTATTTGCCCAATATTTCGACTAAACTGATCCTGATCTACAAGGGAGGATTTAGGGGTGGGCCCAGGGGGCCCCGCCCCCCCCCCCGCTTTTGTCGGGGAATTTTTTCTTTTGAAAACGTGTGTCGGATGGTCCTTCGAGCTTTGTTAGTTAAACATATTTCTTTAATAAACATTGTTAATAAGAAAAGAATCTGTGTTCGAAACCTTCATTTTTAGTCTCAAATGACCAAAAGCTCCCAGAATGCATGCAGTAAATACCCGTCTCAAACAAACTGGATTTGACAATTTTTCAGGGAGACAATGTAGCCGCCTTTGCCGGGAGGTTGTGCTCTCGCCGCAATCGCTTCGGCCCCTGCTAGCATCATAAAGTGTTAATTACTTCTTTGACCACAACCACACCTGCGGTTTATTAAATATTTCAGCATTCGGGGGCGGATCCAGGATTTCTTTTAGGAGGGGGTGCACTCGTCTCTTGCTCCACTTCAACACCAATAAACCACATAGTTTTTTTTTTTTTGCAGAACACCAGTTGTATTAGAAAACCGCAGGTCATCTCAGGGAGAGGGGGTGCGCACCCCCTGCACCCTCCCCCTAGATCTGCCCCTGGCATTACATGTTCAATATGGAATCTACTCAGTAGGCATTTGCTAAAATTAAGCGTCCAGAATACACTAGATTGCATCTCAGAGAACTTCAATCTCAAAAAATTTTCCCGGAGGAGCATGCGCCCGATACTCATCCCAAGAAAAGTGCGCCGTTCGCCATCCTGATAGGGGCTATCGCGCCCATATTGCCACTTTATACTTTATCTTTAGGCCCCATCTATCAGAAAATCCTTCGTCCGCCCCTGATCTACAACAAGATGCGGCTTTCCCGCGCTGCTGTTTATTCAAGTAGTCCTTGCGAGAATTGTTCGCCTTCAGTTACTGGCCTGACAATCTGTTCCGATAAACAATAAATCAGTCTCTCTAGCACAAACCTAGCCCTCTACTCGCCATGGCATAAAAAGGTTGAGGTGGGCCATTGCCCAAACGGCGTGTTTCAGTCTCCATGGACATGTGTAAGAAATCAATTTTGTTTTGCTATTTGGCGCTGATTTTCTCATTGTCATAGTACGTGCAAAAACTCCACATTTACAAACGTATAGAAACTCTCAAAGAACCATGGCTCGTAGCATGCATCCTTACAAATTACATCCCTATCGTGTGACCTTTACTGAAAGGAAACGTAGGAATTTTATTTCGTATTACAGCTATAAATTTGATGAATTTGAGCTTGGCAAGTGTGCAGCAAACAGCGAAACTCATAACGTGTTATCTTACCTCCATTTTCGAAATAACATTCGAATTAACCGGTGATGATATTTATTATGTTAGGAATGGCGAGGTACAAAGCCGTCACCAGGAATACTTTCAGTAACCAAGATAATGGTCATCACATCAAACGTGTCCTGCCAGGTCCAGTTGATCAATCTTGTCCAAATAACTAAAAAGAAATTGAGACTCGATAATAAGCAATCCTTCAATAAAACGAAAACACACTGGTACAAACAAAGGACAGGCTTTCACAAAATCTTGTGGGTCTTTACAGACATCTCAAAATTTTAAAAGGTGGGTGCTCTAATTAAAACTATTTTCAAGGTATCCCTTGGCTGATAATTTAAGGCCAATCATAACCAAGAAATCTTCCAATTTCATGTTAAAAATTGTTTTTTATACGCATAAGTGTGACCAGTCACGCCCTGTTTTATCGTTAAATCTTCTGAGTCGAGATGCCCTTCCCACTAGGTAGAGAGCAAACCGTTTTCCTTTGAATTTGTAGTTGTAAATAGTGGCCACTAATAGTCTTCATGTAAAAGCGGTCGGAATGAGACGAGGTCAAAAACGTCTTTTTCCTGACGAAAATATTAGTCAGAAGAGGATTGGCACTAGTTAGGGAACACCAACTACACCTACCAATTGTAACTCTTCGAACCATTCCTAGTTGATCGTAGATACATTGTAGGGTCAATGTTTTGATACAGAGAAACTGGAGCTAAACGCTTGGCAGATGGTAGGCACAAACAATAGAGGTCGCGGTCGATCACGTGATCAAGTAATTTGGAGTTTAGTTTACTTTACCATCTATCATTCCTCATGGATGTGTTTAACAATGGTTTTTGGAAAGTGGGCATATAAAACATAAACGACTTAGATCCAGGCCTTACCGTATCTACTTGAGAACGTTGCAGCCACAGCTTTCATCAATTATTTTCTCCTCTCCACCGAATTTAAAACGTTGTTTTCTAATGCGCTAATAGCACCATTGTTATTTTAAAAAACAAACTTCAGAAAATGTCTTATATTTTTTTGAAAAAAGACGGAAATAGTTTGGCAGATATAAAGGAAACAACATCAAATTAAAAACAAAATTAAAAAAAGGAATGATTGCTCAGTCACTTTCAAATCGAGTTTCAACTCACAAGTGATAGCACGATAAAAAGTTCGATGTATGAATGCTGTGAGCGATTTTTTTAATTTGTATGTATTTTTGGGATTAGGAATCGTACATTGACGTTAGTCGTTAAGTAGAGTGACTCCTATCATTGTTGGAGCAATCAAAATACGTACAATTCGTGAGACTGCCAGCGTTTTCCTGAGTTTCATTTGATCTGATCAAGCGCATAGTTACCACGCCCCTATTCCACAGCTTTGTAGTGAACCACTGTGATTCAGCTAGGCGTCTGGTAGCTTGCTTTGTGTAAAATAATGTTTCCTAAGAAAGGAAAAAAAGAATTTGATACAGATTATGAATTATTTTATAATTCGGGAACCTCGTTGTCATTTTTGGAATTTGAAGTGAGATGGAGATATATAAAACAAAGGTTGCATTAGTAATCAACAAAATATGTTGTGATGGAACTTATTTATACGAGATACGTCAAAAAGGTGTACTGAGAAATGTTGATAGGACGTTTAACATGAGTTAGTTCTATAATTGCAAAAGTCTCTTACGTAAGAAAGCTGCGATAATCAAGCCTAAAAATAATAATAATAATAATAATAATAATAATAATAATAACAGCAAGGTAGACTGTCATCTTCTTCTCACGTGATTTGTAGCTTTAAAAGGTACAGAGCTAAAAGGTGTTTTTGCTCGTTTATTTTTCGGTGTTCAAACGACCCCTGAGGAAATGCTTAAAGGACAATAAGAATGGCTATGTACCAATCAGTGACTTTGGATTATGTGACATATTCCAAACACACTGATTGGTACATCTGCCACCCAATCATGATCCTATCGTCGTTAATGCCGACTTTGCTGCTTGCCGGAGAACATTAGTGGGCTTACTCAATTCAATCTCACAGAAACCAAGTCTCTGTTCTAAAGCCTCCTAATAAAGCTGACCTTAGGTCAAGTGAACGAGCAGGGGTGCTTAACATTTTCACAAATCACCTGGTCCGAAATCTTGTGCATAAACATAAAACTATAAATCTGACGAGGTGAGAGAAGGACCCGCTAAAAGGTACATCCAAATCAGCTAAACAGACTAAAAAGAGTAAAACAATGGCATCGTCTCAAAAATGACAGTCCATGTTTTCTGAAGTTTGCCAGAGGTAATGGGGCGAACCATTTGATTTTCCAACCGGAATTTCCGGTTTTCCCATGTAAATGTTAAGTACTCTTAGTTTATAAGCGCAAAATTCAGTTCTCTCTTGCCCCGTTGTCGCAGCATGGTCTAGGAATCGGTTGGCAAGTTTTCTATTGTAACTTCAAACAGCGAAATTGATAATCCCGTTAGAGGAAAGCCAATTAGATATTTACAGGCCTGGCTAAGGTGATAAACCCGGGACTATCGAGATCAGAAAACTCCTTCTTGTGACCAGGGTAGGTATTAAAAAGCAATTTCAGAAACCTACCTATAAAACACATCAAAGGCATTTTTCTTACATTGTGAATTAATGATTACACTTAATTGCTTACCGGGCCACTTTGATTCAAACCAGCCAGGCAAAAAACAGACTCGTAGATAACATACGTATTTGGCCATCCACTTAATCCTGGTATTCTTTCCAGCTTTTATTAGGGATTTGTTATCTTGTTGGGAAACCGAGACATATAGATCGTTGATCGCCAGGCCAAGGTTTTCAGGTTCTTTCACGTAAATACCAGTGTCATTCTTTCCCAACAGGTATTCACTACCCGGAAGTTGATTTGGACAGAACAAGAGATCTTCTTTGGTATCGTCTTTTTTATTAGGGGAGAGTAAAAGTACAGAGGTTATGTTAACATTCTCACTGCATTCATCTGCTTTCTCTGACTGATTGGTTATGTGGATTCCTGCGTGAACGAAATCTGGAAAGCTCTAAGCCCGAGTTAACGCATCAACAGCGTCTTATTAGAAGAAGCCTACCAATCCAACAGACCTGGATAGGGATAGGAGAATAGTTATTAGCGGTATATTAGGCCACTTCTTGGCTACCAGTTTTTCTTGTCTTATTTACAGCTATAAAAAATTCAACCAATCAGATCGGCGCTATTTAGAAAGTAGCCCCGATTTCTCTGAACCTTTGGAGAGATTTCGGCAAACGGCAAACGGCAGACTCAGGTTGAGAATTTCTCAAAATAGCAAGTGACCAGTTAGATAAAAAACAGTCCAAAACAATTCTTTTATACATAATAATAACGTAAAACTACTTAATCATTCTTTTTTTTTTTTAAAGTGAATTTTTTTTGTGCAAGTGAATAACAGTTAAAGACAAGTTAAGGGAAAACTTTGTCACGTGGTCGTAAACGGGACTCTAAGTCTCTCTATTTTAAGAACGTGTAATAGGACAGATCTGTTCTTTGGACAGTAAACGTCAGCATCTTATACTGGCCATGGGAGTAAAAAAATTGTATTTTGAAACCTTGGGAAATGAAAATAGACAACACCTCAATGTTTGGTATGCCGGCATATTTGCGAGTGCATATTTTGAGTACCAAGGCTGACTAATCTCTATGCTCTTGTCACCTAACTCCAACTCCTGAATAACAACCTTCACCTCGCATAAAACAAAATAGAGACTGACAGGGATAGGACGGTATGTTCCCTGGGCTATACACCAAGACAAAGGATTAACGGTTTTTTTGGGCACTGCCGTCGGACAGAAGGCAAACGTCTGAGATCGAGTGAGGATCTCAGTAAAATCACTCCAGGTGGAGTACACGCCCCTAGCCTAAACTGAACCATGATATCCTTCATGACTACTGAGGCCAGGGTGAAATAACTCCGTGTAGACAGTACGCATAGAAGTTCCGGAGATCGGCCCGCCCTATCCCTATTTAGTCCATACAAGCCAGGGCGATAAACCTTTATTCGCCCTGATCCGTCACTTATAAATAATAGGCCATTTCCTTGTTCCAAAAACTCGCACTTTCAAAACCAAGGCCCGGTCAAACCGTATTAGATTGCCTTTTTTATTTTTTTTTATTTTTTTTAATACCGGGTAGTTTGCATAATATCTTACGTTCACATATTCGTGGCACTCATTTAAATTTTGAAGAAATTTCATCCTCGATGTTATTGTTTCCTTTTAGTGTGTGATAGCTAATGCATTTTCTATTCAACATATTAGTTATAGCAGCCTGATTAAACCTTAAGCGGCAGGTTATTGTTTTTATTCCCACAAAACCTGGGTAATTAAGAAGTTAAAAAACTTCTGATCTGCTCTATTTACGATACGTGTATTAATATATATTTTTTTGACATTTTGTGCCAGTTCCATTAGCTAGACTGTGTGGGTGGAACAAGTTATATCACAATTTGTTGTAAGCAAGAACTTTGAGCAGAATTTTCTTCACGTATTTTCTGTAGAACATTTTTATCCTTGCTGACAAATTCGTTTTGTAAATGATCCCCCCGCTAATTATATGTTGTGCCAGGGGGAAAGTCAGCAAAATGTTTGGGTTATTAAGCAACTCCATAAAAATTAGAAAGCCGCACTTCAGTAGTAGGGGAAAAAATTGCGAGAGGTTTAATAAGAAATGGTTTGATAATTATTTCGGTTTTTAGCGTTTCTGAAAAAAAAATCATGTCATTAAGTAAAATCTTCCTTAACTTTCATTGAGATCTAACAATGTGTGATACTATTAATGTTTGATATATTTTTTGGAAAGCTAGTATACTGACAAATTGCAAAGATAGTAGGATTCAAAAACCTCTTGATGGTTTTCTTTCGCTACCTTTGAATTTTAATTTTGAATTAATTGACTTTTGGCTATGTCGGAGAAACATCGTTTTCATTGTCAGCGATAAGTTTACACGTCTATAAAATTATTTTTCTCTGAGGCTGAAGGTCTCAAAAACGATAGAAAAAACGTTCGTCTAAACGGTGATCATTACGTTCAAGATACGTGTTCTTTTGGTGCTTATCACTGGGGCACAAGGGGAGGAAGAGTGGCGCAGTGGTAAGAGCACTCGCCTCCTACCAATGTGGCCCGGGTTCGAATCCTGGCGTCGACGCCATATGTGGGTTGAGTTTGTTGTTGATTCTCTCCTTTGCTCCGAGAGGTTTTTCTCCGGGTACTCCGGTTTTCCCCTCTCCTCAAAAACCAACATCTTCCAAATTCCAATCCGATCTGGAACGCACGGACACGTTTAAACAAGTTCTTAAGAACTCCTAAGTGCTTCTTGGGTAAAAAAAAAAATCTACAATATTTTTTTGTACATTATACTACACTTGAGTCATGAGAAGATCGTTTTATTTGGAAGCACTTTCTTGATGCTTTATTTTTCTTGGAGTACAGGAGCTAATTTTCTCGTCTACATTTTGTGATGATCACGAATACTAATGAATAAACATATTGCGGCTTTGCTCAAGCTGATGTCACACATTGTGTCATATCAATGTGAATGTTTAAAGATTGCAAACACACAAATTGCTCCAGAGGATCATTCTTTGCCTCACCACTACGATATTTAGGGTTAGCGTTAGTATTTTGCTTCGAACAAAAGCATTTAGGTTTCTTAAACGAGTAATACCTCAATAAAATAAAAAAAAATGTAATTTTTTACTCAGCTGTTCGGCAAGTAGCTGAGCAAAATTTGAATATACCAAAACTTTACTGATAAAGGGTGAATTGAAATAGCAACTGCCATCTAACTTGCGATGAATTAAACTTAAACTGTCAGTCAAATAAGTTTTTGTCAAATTAGAATCAGTCAGCAGGACTTCAATGTCTTTTCTTACCAACCGACTTCCTTGAAAAACAGGAAGGACTAAGCAATTCTCAGGATCTCTTAATAAGGGACTCATTGCGAGTTTTGTGCAATAATATTGGCGATATAGAAAAAACTAACATTTACCTTCGTTTGAATTTAAACGTTCAAGCCTCACAATTTGAAGGTGACACTGTGACCGAGTGGTTAGAACGCTGGACTTGTAATCCGCAGGTTCCGACTTTAAGTCTTGCCCTTACCGCTTCCTTGATTTGTTTCCAACCTTTCCGTGTTTAAATATTGGGTCATGTTTGTAAAATAGACAACTGGTTCGCTTTCCATCATTTTGGGCTCTTATCTCTGTTTTCTTCCATTTGAATTATTTGTTTCATTATCCCTGACAAGCCCCTATGGAGAAAAGATAATTGTATATTGAAATCTCGTTCACCGTTTAAAAAAAACTTTCGTCGAGCTTATTGAATCTTTATTGCAGTCAGAGCCATTTGAGCTCAATTTTAGGGTTTGCCTGCAGCTGTTTAATAAAACAGTGTTAATTTAGACTTCGGTTATTGTCATGAAAGTTTCTCCTGCAGGCAATGCTATAATCAGGCTTTGTACAAGGTTAGTTACTTGATATCAACAACTTTGTTAGTTTAAATACCTTCACCAAACAAAAAAGTCATGGATAAATTACTTTTAACTATAAGATACTTTTAAAAAAGTATTTCAAAGTGTATAAAAGAGGAAAAGTAGAATTTATCTCCTCCTCGTGCCAATTCGATTGTCATAACATAACGGTAAAATAAGTTCTATTTTAGTAGATCAGTCAGTCTTTTTAATAGTGTATTTTTCTTTCAAAAATACTTGTACTCGATAGCATTCATACTTCGGGAACAATTCGATCTGTGCCTGTGTGTGAACCATGTTGCTTAAAATTTGACTGTTGATCGAACAGCGGAAGTTCAGTAGGTGAAAACATCATAGGACAATATCAATGTACAGTTCAAATAAAATAAAAATAAAAATTTTTAAAATGGCTAGAGATCCCTTCGATATCTCTAGACGGAACAGAAATTTCTATTTGAGAATTAACCACGAGATCAAAGAAAGCCGCCGTTTTAAAGGGTTTTTACGTCAGGTTTTCTGGTTCTTTACCATGTTAAGAATTTGCTGAGTATAACCGAGAACGGAAACGGGTTCATAGCGGAGCTCCACGCGCGGTGCGAATAGCTAAGGAAATGTGGTAATCTACCCATCCGAGAAAATTTGGTAATCACGTGACCGTACACCGAGCGAGCGAGTGAGCGAGCGACCGTCCGTCCGCACCAGAGGCATACCAATCAGGGCGGACAAATGTTGGGCGGTGAAACGAGCGCTCCGCTCTTCATTTAATGTGTGATGCGGAGTAGGACTGGCACGAGCGCTCTTTCCGCGCTTCCGGTGCGCTTGAAGGCCGGCGAAATTTTCCTTTTTGCAAACCGGAAATCCTATTTTCTTTCTGTAATTTCAGGCTACGATGTTAAATAGATAAATTCGTTTCATAACAATATCAATAAAAAGTTTCATATGTTTGTGTCTGTATGCCTTTAAGTCAAACTTGTTGGTCGTGTAATGCCAAAATTTGAGTTAAATTTGTAAGTGTTGAATACCTCCTCCTTCCACTAAATATCACCTAATCGTCTTTCGCCATTTCGTTTGCAAAAGCTTAACACTTCTTAAGCTCAATTTTTACATATGTTAAAGGGGGATAAATTTTATATAACATAACAAAATTAGATTGATATATTTTGATATAGTGGCGTTGTATTGGTTCAAACTTTGCTTCTCGGGTTCAACGCGCCATGGCGATTCGCGCAATGCGTCGCAAATCCGGAAACCGCCGATGTAAACAAAATTTATTGAGGCTAGTTGTAAGGTTTTTTCTTTTTCTCTCTAAAACAAAACAAAGTAAACAGTAAAAACTGAGGGGAAACTAATTTTGAAGTTTCGAAGAAACAGAAAGACGTATGAGATGTTTTTTTCAAAATTAAGAAGAAGGATGATGGTGATTGAAATTAGCATAATTTCACCTTGCACGAGCTGCACGCATTTATTGCCAACGAGCCATCCGAGCGAAGACGCTCGGATGGCGAGGCGGCAGCAGAATAGAGCCGCGCAAGACTGGACTTTAGGCAGAAAAATCCTCGATCGAGCTTCAAAAAGTGTAACCTCATGTAATGTAGATTCCCCTGAGACCAAGTGGTGTGACAGTTTCAGCCAATCAAAAGGCGGTAAACTATACTTGGCGCACATATGTTCCCGCGAAGACTGAACTTGAGTGTGGTACCCTTTTATTGTTTATTCACCTAAATGTGGCCCCGGCAGTCAAGGAAAGTGAAAACTTGATGCATTGTATCAATGTTGGGGGGCATTAATGTAAGGTTTTAACGAAGAGAAGCTTGTAAAACAACAGTTTAAGCAAAGAAAAGTTTTCCATGTGAAACAAGCAATTCTCACCACTAAAAAGGATCAGATTACACGAAGAGATAAGGAAAGCTTGATACGAAGAATATATAGTCGCTTCTGTTGGAAAAACTGGTGTTAGGGAAAAAATCTAACCAGCAAATGGAAAAGTAAGAATAAAAAAGAATTACAAGCCTAAAGCGAACGACAAAGGAAAAGAAAACAACGCTATTTTTTTCAAAACCTGGCCGAGTTTATAATAAAGTGAAAACAAAATACCGACGTGCCGTACATGTCGTATATCGCCCTCGCATGTCATTGAAAATATTTCAAGCAGCGCGGCGAATCATTCTAAAATTCAATCGGGAAACAAAAAGCTTCGGGAAATTTCAGAGGAGGTTTAAATAATTAAACTGCACAAATATTTATCTACAAAGTGAAACCGAACCGAGACTAATTTTGTAGTGGTAAGAGAAACGATCATTTTTTATATTTCCCCCTAAATATTACCGATCGCTTCCTCTGCAAGCTGTTTTATAATTTCAAAAAAATATGCCTAATGACACTTTAAACTTTTATATAGCAGGTTCGTAAAGCCACAGGAGTCTAAGAACTGACTCTTCTCCGAACCTTTCTACTTGCATAGCACCTTAGTTTCAAGAAAATAATCCTTTCAATAGAAAGGGACCAAGAAACTGTCAAATGTTGGATAAAAGGAATCCATTCCTATACAAAATACGCATGACTTGCTCTTTGGCACTCGATCGATAGGTATACCTAGTAAAATACACGTCATCTAGTTATGAAACACGATCTGCTGTCTTTTAGTTCTGCCATGGATGACATGGATGAGATTTTCCTTCGTGTTTTAGACAGTACTTAGTTGTTTTTGTTTTGGAATAACATCGACATTGGCGTGTGGTAGAACGAAAATATAATTCAGTGGTAGAGTCATGGAAGTAATAAGAGAAACCCTTTGAAAGAGATGTTTGTCTACTCCAATTAAACCTCCCGCAAAAAATAGCAACATTTGCCTCTCGGAGACAGCGTACCAGCACAAAGGAACGAGGAAGAAGTGAAAGAAAACAAATCAAGCCGCCATAATTCAGTGACAGCGGCAGTATCTAATGGATAAACCACATCGCAAGCCCTGACCGAAGTCGAAAACAAGCGACATATCTAAGCAGAGTCCCAGTCCACTGCATCACACCTTTTTGCTCGGACGCGCTCGTTTCACCGCCCAACCTTTATCCGCCCTGATACCAATGTAAAGTAACTCAATCAACAGGTATGGCAACCCAAATGCAACTCAGGTTTTAACATGGCCGCCCGGACTTTTAGAAAGAAAAAACAAAAAAAAAGTTTTGTCTTTTTCGGCGTTATTTTTTATTCTAACGTGGTTAACAGAGAAAGAGCTAGAGCGAGTTATTGAAAACAAAGGAGACGTATTTTGTAGGGAGAAAAACATAGCGGCGGTGAAAAAATGAGAAATGCTAGCGGCCAGCAAGATGAAAATGAGCGGCAGTGAAAAGTAAAAGCGAACATGAACACAGGCAACAAAATATTGGGTAAACACATACGACAATTGCTCCATAAAAATAATGTGCAACTAGGAAATTTGACGTTTTAGTCGTAAAAAAAGGCGTTGTAGTCGTGCAAAACAACGGCAAGGAAAGACAAAAAAGCGTGCTGCACGTGCAAATTTGTTTTCTGCTAATTACAAGAAAAAGTGTGCTGCACGTGCAACTTGTTTTTTTTTTGCTAATCAGATCTATTAGTCTTGAAGCCATTTTCGTTGTCGTCTCCGTTTAACATCTCTTTTGAAACGTAAAGTTCTTCATTGCGGCTGAATAAGGGTTTTAGGTTTTTTAATTTTCTCCGAAGTCCCTATCTGAATAACTGAAAGTGATTTTCTTTTGTCCGTGAATGTGATGGTCTCCAACAATGAGTTTTGTCACGCTGGGCCCAGCTCACAGATCCAAATTTCGAAGAATGGATTGCAGCTTAAACTGAAGCTACTTTAAACATCGAGAACTACGTTGTGAGTCAGTCAAGATTGCTCTTAAGTAATGATTTTTCAAGTCCAGCTTGTCCTTCTAAAGAGATCTAAAGATAATGTGAATCTGTCTGGAGCACGTAGATAACTCTTTGCGACTGTTCTGTTATTGCTACTTTGTTGTGAGGCAAGCTAAGACCGAAGCCGGTCGGCAAGATTACAAAAACATCTTTTCCACGCGCCAAGCTCACAAGGCAGGTTTTCCGTTCCTTCCTCGGCGCTCCTATGTGCGGAAAATCTCGTAAACATTTGTTCAACACAGAAGTTATCATGGATTCCTCTATTTCACGCGCGTGGACGCCGCGCGCCATCTCTCTGAGTGACAGGAACGACCCACTTTAAGAGTGTTGATATAATCTGTCAAACCTGACCAATCAGAGGGTATACCAGGAGCTGGTATACCGGAACGGGTCGTTTAAAGAAATGATTACAGGCTCCGCCGCCCCTTCTCTGCCCAGTTTCCTCCCGTTTTATTTTCGTGTTTGCGCTTTGTCAATTTAGCGGACCCGACTATCTCGGAGCCTGGAACAGGCTAAAAGACTAGGGGACGAAGACCTCGGTGTTGTGGTCAACCTTAACACATCACATCATTCAATCATGGGTTGGGTGGGTACAGTAAACTCATAAATGGACTGAGAACGGCCGCCAGTGGCGCCTTTTTATGCTGATGTCCGAGCTTACTGTTCACATGTTAAAAATGTATTGTAAGAGGCCACGTCTGTTGATGATCTCTCATCCACGACTATTCATTCATTCATTCATTCATTTATTCATCAAAATCACACAAGGGCAATGTCAAAAGGTATTAAAAACCCTGTAATGGAAAACGGACCCTATTTCCTTCCGCTAATGTTCGATGAGCGCATAATCATCGTTCGAACAGACCGTTTTCTTTTCCTTTTATTTAAATAGACCGATTTGTTTCTTTTTGGCAGGTAAATTGCAATATTGACAAATTTTGTGTTTGAGATTTGTCATGGATTTCACTAAGTACTGGAACATTTTCTGGACACTGACATTTGCCTTAACATCCGTGGTTATTACCATCGGAAACCTTATCACCACTGTGATATTTTTGAAACAGAAACTTCAAAAACGCCCACACTTCCTACTGATTAGCTTGGCCATCGCGGATCTCACGGTCGGAGCCTTCGCTGTGCCTCTGTACATTGCTGTTGGAATTTGCACGACTAAACAGTTTGTTGATACTTACATTCCAATGTGTTGATATTTTCACCGGAGCTTTATCAATATTCACCTTGGCTAGCATTTCGTTGGAAAGGATGCACGCTGTTTTGTGGCCTTTACGCCATCGAACGCTGACGTCGCGTTTCTACACGTGTGTCATAGGTATCCCTTGGATCCTAGCTCATCTTGGCATTTTAGCCCGAGTCCTGCTTCATTTTTATATAATATCGAAACTGGCTTTTGTTGTCATCATTTTAGTCTCTCTCACAAGCCCTCTTCTTTTCACATGCGTTGCTTACTCTCTAATATGGAGGAAGCAAAAGACTCGTCCTCACCTGGCAAGACAAGCACATCAAGATGACTGTTTAACAAAAACACTTTTCATTGTTTCCGGGTCATTTGTCGTAACTTGGCTTCCATTCCACATAATGAACATTATTGCTTCGTTTTGTACTCCGTGCCAAGGCTGGCCTTTTGTGGTTTTTCATCTTATGAAACTACTTCAGTTTGGTAATTCGTTTGTCAACGTTGTCATCTATCCTTTTAGAATTGCCGAATACAAGGAAGCTCTCTTTAAGATGTTTCTTTACTGCCTCTGTTCATCAAAGGCGCCTCGAAAACAAACTAGTAGCGATCGAACATCTGGTAAAAGTTCTTCAAGCATCAAAAGCTCACGATATCACAGTCGTGACGTCTCCAGAACCACCTTTGTGTAGGTCAGTTTAACATACAAAACAGATAATAAATACCCATGGATTAGATGCAGATAATGAACAATTATTGGATGAGGTTTTTGTGATATCCGGAATAATCAAAGTAATTCGAGGTAAGTGTTATCAGCCTGAGCCTAGCCGAAGGGCGTGGCTGATAACACTTACCGAGACCTTCATTATTCCGGATATCACTAAAACAGAATCTAATAATTGTTTTATTATACAATGTTTTCAAGAAAATAAGGACCAACATAGCATCGCATGGAACACAGTTTGACATTTTTAAATTGATCTTGAAAATCATGCATTACGTGCAACCTACAGATTATGATTTCCGAAATTTGCTGTAGGCTGTTAGCCAATGATAAAACAGACAGTGCGAGTACAATGTTTAATAATAATAATAATAATATATTAATAATTCAGCCGTAGCATTTAACCACTGTGAAAGTCAAAATTATTGAATTTTCAGACGTTCCGTCTTTTTTACTATATACTAAGAGTTTAGAGTTTAGCATATGCTTATGATCAAGTCTGAATATTAGAAGTTCACGGCAGAATTAACCATCTCTTAAATTTTTAGCACGATATGTAGAAATTCTGTTTCCAAAACGGGAAAGTATGTCTCTGTCTCATTTGCCTAAACTGTTTCAAAATACAAGAAACCTTTTCGCCAGACTTCAAGAAAGTTTAAAATATTGCTTTAGTAATTTCGTTACATTCGTGCCAAAAACGTTATTAATTGGCACTCGTTTGCGAAACTGCTCTTAAAATAAATGACATTTCGAATGTCCATCCGCTGCTAAGTTCATCAATTGCATAAAATGCACTCTAAGCTAAACTGTTCACAGTCCCCTATGTTTTCGTGAGATCGTTGAGGTATAGCGCGTCTTACGTTAACGGCGGCCATCTTGAGTTTCAAATGTATCACTAGGGCGGGCGACGGGGATTATAGCTCTAGGGAAAGGGGGCCGAGAAAAATATTTTTCTCGCTTCCTCCCAAACAGCCCCCGCCCCCTAAGTAGTACTGACACTCATGCAAGATGGCAGCCCGTAACGCGAAGGGCTCGATCTCGACGATCTTACGGAAAAATAGAGGACTGTGAACAGTCTAACTCTGAGCAGACCTACGTACGAAGGTGGGAGAAAAGTAAACTCAACATTAGGGCCCAGATGTGGTAAAGTATGACCTGGGTTTCTTTTTCTTTTGTTCAAAAACATTTTCCCGGGCAATCTATTCTATTCTTTTTAGAGCGTATCCATGCAATCATCAAATTACAGACAAAAGAATTAAATTGAATTTTTTTTACACTCTCATATTCTGATTTCAGATTTTGCATTAATTAACCGTTGAATAACCTAACCTAGCTTCAACGACCCAGCCCAGTCTGAATAGAACTCGGCTATCTTGACCAACAAAACCACTAAAATATGGCTATCTGATCAATTTACTGTCTCTCCTAGCCTGTGAACAGGCCTTTGGTCGAGCGGGGAACTAGGGAGACGGAAAAGCGAAAAGGCCTGTAGACAAACATGTGGGACCCCGTTCCACGGCACCCGCTGTGCATCAGATCCTGATGCAAGTTCTTATTGGCGAGAACACTGACTGTTGACAGGTCTGATTGACATCGGCTTTTCGGTCGGCACGTAGCACGCGTTTTGATCACAAAGTGGAAATAACAAAACACTCCAAAACACTCTTGTTCATAAGCTATTACCAAGGGAGGAACTACGCGCTCCAGTCAAAAGACTCACACTATCTTTCGAAAAACACTTGGCTGGAGTTTACCGACTCACAATGCAATTCCCCATAGTTGGTGTAGCTTCGGTTTAAGCTGCGCTTGAATCTTATAACTTTGGATCTGTAAATTACTATCCGTGATAATTTTTAAACATTCTGCAAAGAAAACTAACGAGCAGGGCCCAACGTGATACAACATTTCAGAAAAACATTACATTCACATTTCATTTCCCCTCCCTTTCCTTGCTATTTTTTCCCCAAACAGAGAGCCTGTTCAGAGGCTAGTCTCTCCCGGCAAAAAGTGTAGAATGGTTCTCATTCAACTAATTTATTCTTGGTATTCATACTACCTTGTAGTGTTGCCGCTTGAGTGAGATAACTCCACGCTTTTTCGGTATACGAAAACGCACTCAAAGCCCAATACCTTCTTGCCAAGACAAATTAAGGGCTCGCGTTCGAAACGTCAACTTTTCCATCATTTTATTCGTTGGTAAATTAAATTGAGATACCAATTCAGATGTAAAGAAAAAAATGCGCACTATTACAGGATTTGCAGATTTCTACAAGGGAATACGCCAAATCGCTTGCAAGTTCTCAGCCGTCGTTCAGGATTTTTCTTAAAACGAAAAAAAAAAACAACAAAAAACAAGCATTATTGTTTGCTTTGTAGCTTTTACTTTTTTCCTTGGTAGTGACAACTTTGCCACCATGTACTTACTTCTTTTGTAGAGGTTTTTCTAGGCAAATAAGCTGTTGTGATACTGCTGATGTTGTTAACTGGGCCAACCCTCACGGAGACAAGCATATCAATCGACGCTAGGCGGACTTCAATTAAAGCACTCTTGCTTCCCAAGTCTTCAAGCACAGTAAAGCGTCGATGGAACGGTTCTCCAGATATTCCAACAACGTTGACTCCTGCATCAATTAAAAATGGCGAAATCAAATCGGTTAATGGCAGTCGATCAGAGGAGCAAGAATATTTTAACGCCGCTAATATTTAAGAAATCGCGTGACAGTATTCAGTGCTAATCCGTAATCAAATTGAGTCTTTAAATCCTACGGCTATACCGTTATTAAAATGAAACTGATAACATAAATGAGCTTGGAAAGTAATTTTAAACTATGAGCAAAAAATAACGCATCCTCGGAGACCCAGGGGCAGTCAGTCGGGTCGGGAGAAAAGGCGGGACGAAAGTTTTCAAGAACGGGCAAAAGAGCCCCTGGGTACCGACTCTCACCGAACTATTTCCAAAAATTCAAGTGGATGCCAGCTCCTGATTGGGCCCAAAAAATGCTTTGCATTATTGTGCCCAATTGGCGAACAGTTTCTCCTGAGTTCTTTTCATGACTCGTACACGACGGCTATTGTCTCGATCACGGCTTGTCTGGTTCATGCACCAAAGAAATGCATGCAGTCAGGAAACTTTCAGTTTGATAAAAAAATCCCCATCTGATTTCAAAATACTGTCTGCCCGAAAACTAAAGACGCTTTCTAAAAATACAAGCTTGAGCTTACACAGGAAATATTAGGGAGTTTTTCAAAGATACCACGACGGTTGCCAGCGACGAAAACGTCGCATGGAAAAGTGAATTCACATTTGTTCAGTCTCTATCGTGATTATTTTAACTCGCTTTTTGTCACATACAAGCGAACTCTCAGTTCTGGAGCTGAATTTCTATCAACCATATCCAAGTTCATGAAGAGAATGAATTTTGTCATTTCTTGTTTACGTCCTTCACAAAACGTGAAATTATGCATTTTCACGGATAGCCCTGCAGAGAAAAGTACAAAAAAGCGTGATGCACGTGCAAAGTTGTTGTTTTGCCTTATCAAGCTATTGCTTATTTGACTTCCTCGACGCCGCCGCATCTTAAACTTCCTATTATTTACGATATATTGTGATCCGTCAAAAAACAGAATATTCTCGAGGCAAATTGAGTTGCTCCCGCTGATAGCATCCCAAACGTTTTTTCGACTCATCGGTAGTTCCTTCGTTTCTGGTCAGGAAAGTAGAAAATAAAAGTTTCCCTTGCACGCACAAGCTTGGTGAACGAACCGAGCAATAGCCGTCGTGTACAAACTCACGAAAAGAACTCAGGAGAAACTATTCGCCAATTGGGCACAATAATACAAAGCATTTTTTGTGCCCAATCAGGAGCTGGCATCCGCTTGAATTTTTGGAAATAGTTCGGTGAGAGTCGGTACCCAGGGGCTCTTTCGCCCGTACTTGAAAACTTTCATCCCACCTTTTCTCCCGACCCGACGGACTGCCCCTGGGTCTCCGAGGATGAAAATAACGGAAAACACAGTTTCACTTGTAAGGAACTCATAATGCGCGCGCATCCATTCGGTAACATTAGAAACATAGTAACCACGGCAGCAAAATCAAGTCAACTGCAGTTTGAAGCCAAGAAGAGGAAATTTAATACAAATGAATAAATTTAATCATAATCAAATTTGTAAGCCCTAATTCCCTGGAAAGAAAAGCACTCATTTAAAAATTAAAGACAAAAGTAAAGTTACTCTAGAAAGAAATAACGATTTTCGCGCGTGCCCTGCACTTTTTTTGGCTTCTGGCTAACGCCATCAAGGAAAATAACGCGAAGTGGCCAAAAGTGAAAATAACACAAGCTTTACCTTCATCGCAGATATATTATTTGAAGCAATCGAAGTTCCTAACACTGTTAGGAACAAAACAATGTAGATTAAAAACGTTTTCATTTCGTCAATAATGACTTTTTCTCTTCCCAAAACGCGACACAATTGACTCGTTTCGCTACTCGGAACGAACAAAAACCCGACGTCATAAAGACTAAAGAAAACGTTTTTCTGCGCGCGTTCAGATAATCGAACAACCTTTGTTCTTGTTCATAAACCCTTGTACATGTTTTACAGTAGTATTGATGGCTGGAATTAAAGAAAAGCACTTAAAATCGTTTAGAACAAGTTGCAAATGATAAGAAGGCAAATAACTAAACATGATTGTATGAATAGAAAACATTAATGTTGTACACTGGAAGAAGAGTTTCAACTGATCCAAAGAGCGGAAAACTTCTAAAACTCTTCATCATCTACATAAAAAGAGGGGATAAAAAGAACCACATTCTTATCAACCATAAAGAATTACTTATTAATCTGCTGTTGCTCTTTCCAAAAAGAAGTGTCTCTGTTTTACTAATTAAAAAATTCAAACTGATTTTAGTCTCTTACGTAGTAGTTCAGCGCTCCTCTCTTCTCCATTATTTGGGGAGAGAAGTCCGAGAGAAGTAGAAGAAACTTCATTCTTTTGCAATTTATCGAATTCCTATACCGTTTCAAAAACAGCAAAGAGTCTTGAAATCAGAATCTTCTCTGTTTTTGCAAGAAAACAAATCAGCCATTTTGTTTTAGATACACTTTTATTATCTTTCAACCTGAGCCTAGTCATTTAACTTGCCTAGTTAGCGGGATGAAGTAATTTAACCCGCTTTAACCCGATGTTTGAGCAACACAATAAACCTGCGACTAAAGTTTATCCTCGTATTTAACCAATAAACTCGAGGTTAGGATTGAACCCGCTTTCAAACAATTGGGCCCAGGTGTCTCCTCATTATTCCTTCTGTCTATTCGCATTGAAACCTACTAGCTGGTAAGTTGTTAGGCGCTTGGGAAAAAAGGAGGAACTTCCTTCCTCACCTATAAAATGTAACGCGAACTCACCGCCAAAAACTTCCTATCTGTCGAAGCGAGACAGGAGACTGGGTACGATCCTGTCCTGTGTATGCGTTTGTGTGTCAGGCCTTCCCGCCCCACCCCACCCCCCTAATCAGGCCCCGCTCGTCTCCCCTGGGGCCTTATCGAAAGACGGAGCCGGAAAACTTTTGAAGTTGTTCCAATAGTTTTCCAAATAATACGATACAATTAATTGAGCTAACCAAACAAAATGGGTTGGTTGTTTAGCTACGAACCACGCTCTTATTCTTTAGAATTGAATTTGGAAATTTGATTTCTGTCCCGAAAAGTTACCGGGGCTTGCTCCTGGCCGCTATGGAAGGCTAACTAGCTCATGCGCCGGTCAGGGTAAAGCAATCTAAAGACTCGGCGAAAGAACAAAAACCAATACCGTCATTTTGTCGGAATCTTTACCAAAACCTGCAGAAAAAAAAAACATGAAAAAATACAGTGATTCAGGAAAATAAGAGTTTTGCACTCGCGGCGGAATATTCCGTTGATTTGGGGCAGATTCCGGGTACAACAAC
Source organism: Porites australiensis (assembly GCA_022179025.1). NCBI lineage: Eukaryota > Metazoa > Cnidaria > Anthozoa > Scleractinia > Poritidae > Porites > Porites australiensis. The sequence goes on along the minus strand of BOPM01000569.1, from coordinate 90,157 downwards.
CTTTGGGTACAACACAGTTTCCGGGCAGGAACCATCCAGCATTTCATGAGCATTTATTTGTCAGCTTTATAATCATGTTTAACTATCGGGCTAAATAAACGGCTAAAAGGATGAACCTTTCTTCTAGCCCGAATCAACAGCAGTTTCAAACGAACGTCAGCAGGGGCGGATCCAGGATTCATTTTAGGAGGGGGTGCACTCGTCTCCTGCTCTACTTCAACACCAATAAAACACATAGTTTTTTTTTGCAGAATAACAGTTGTATTAGAAAACAGCAGGTCATCTGGGGGGGGGGGGGGTGGGGGTGCGCACCCCCTGCACCCTCCCCCTAGATCCGCCCCTGGTCTGGTCATAACAGGAGAGTTTAAACGAGAATATTGTATCCGGTAAACAATCATTAGTCACTCATGCTCACAATACTTAGCTTTCCAGACTTGTTTAATAGTCCACGACTGTTTTTTCTAGTGGTTCAAATCGGTTCAAGGACCCTTAAAACACTTCTGCGACATCACGAAAAGACCGAAAACGTCCCAGGCGTAGGTAAATACACGACTGCGACAGTCAAGGATAAGACTAAACAGTTCAGTACAATAATCTACAAACAAATTTGTCTTTAACAAGGAAAAAACAAGTCACCCTGAAGGGTGCGTTTAAACCACAAAAAACTTCCCGGTATGTACGTCAGACCCACGTGCGAAAAAAAAAAAACATGTCGAAGATTTTTAATAACAGCTATTAATCAAAACAAAAACTATAAACTTAAGTAGACGGCAGGAAATAATCAAGTCATGACAGGAAGGGCGCTGTTGATGATTGCAATGATAACAATGAACCTTAAGCATGCACCGTTTTTCGCAAGTCTAGGTTTTCATAGAGTCAAGGCCTTGTTATTATTGGACTAAATCAGTGTAATTGTTAGTGTAAGCAAAAGAAGGAAATTAGGGGACGGAGGAAGAAAGGGCAAAACTGCTCCTTGTTGCAGGGCGTTTGATGGGGTATTTGATCTTTTGAATAGTACTTTTTTCAACCGTGACCTTGGGCTCAGTTTGTTTTCATAACGGACCTATTACTAAACTGCCAGGGACAGCTATAAAACAAAAAAGAGCATCGCTCATCCAGAAAAAATAATGGCTTTAAATCGAGAAGCACTGTGAATGGAGTTTGACACGATTTAAGGATCAATAACTGTTTGATTTCCCCAAGCTATGGTCCAAAAATTAACTAAAAACGGTACACTGAGTATTAGAAAGACGCGAGTTTTGAACGCATTTTCATGTACTTGATACTACCCAGGCCATTTGCTACTTCCTAACATTCATTATAATAGCGCTTGCTGATAAGAAAGCAAATGTATTATGTGGAAACGCTTTGGGAGAAAGGTTCAAGGGTGGTTTGCAGGTGGGGGAAACAGTGCGTATCACCGTCGGGAATAATATTCTGGCTAAACTCCGCCTTGCTTCCTTTATTTTTTGACTCCCAGGAGCATTCTTCTTCCCACCCTCTGCTAAAAATTATAGAGGCTGTCTCGCTTGCAGTCGTCCTTTAATTTGTTTCCCTGGATTAAAATGACACTGCATGATTCAACTATGAATGATTTGAACCCTTGTTCATCCGTACTTTCGATCTGCATCGTAGACGAGGTTGTCGTATGCCGTGTCCGTCAATAGTTTAACAGCCTCCGAAGAGATAATCGAAGCGGTGAAGTTCACTGTCTTCACTGTCGTTGGACGGACGGATATCTCCACGATCAGTAGCAGGCGCGCAGGACATGCAAGGACAACATACTAGCCCTTACTGCGAAATTGTCGGAAATCAAGGCAAAAAGAATATTGAAAATAATATGTATTTTATATTTACGTCGTGATCCACTTCTCGTCGCCGCAAGTTCAATGCTAAGTGCCTACTGATCGAGGGAACAGACGGGGATCTAATAGGGGGGTTCCCCTTTCGCCCGTGGTTGAGCCCCTTTTTAACCCGGGCCCCATTTTTCACTGGATTCATGGGGAACAGAGGGAAATGTGACAAGTTCCCCGGTTGCCCGTACAACCCCCTTTCCCACCCGATCGCCCTTTTCCTCACCTGTTTCTGAAATGAATCCTATCGGACATCTGACCCTGAGGCATCAACATCCAAGCGGCAGGTGTGAGTCTCAACAGAAAATCCTTGGCGCCAAAGGTTTAACTAAGTAATAACTGATACAGTGACAGTAACATTGACCCTTCTCTTTTTGCAATAACAATGTTTTTCGCAGAAGGCTGAACTACAAACCACGAGAGCTGTAAATAATTATAAACATTGCCAGGCTGGGAATGAAAATAAGAGCATGTGGGTACTCATTTTCTGGTAAATTGCTCCACACTAACGTATTTAAAAATTAACTGGTCACAGAATGTCGAAAAACAGGTTTTCAAGTATTTTCAAACAAGCAAAACTTTTATAACACTAAATATCACTGCTATAACTGAACGTTCCAGTAAAATCTTAGAGTCTCCAGTTCTTCCGAATTCCGTTTTGCGGTTGGATTCGGTCATCAAAGTTCTCTTATTGAACGCAAATGATCCGTGACGGGAACTTGTCTTTGCATGAATGCATAGCTTTTTGCGTTACAGTCTAATAAAGCGGAAACACTTTGCTACCTCAGAAACGACTATTGCGTATTTGGTCGCATAGTAGAGCATCGTTGGCGCGTAAAGTAAAAACGGAAGCAGAAATATTTTTTTGCGTCTCATTACGTAACAAGCCACTAAAATCCGGTAACCACCAAACGCCTTAAGATGTGTATCTTCCATTCAAATGTTGAACATAAGCGAGTTCTTATGCACTGATGCACGTAGAGAGAAAGTAAAAGGTAGTTTTAAATGGAATTTAGAGTCAAGTTATAGCGTAAACAACGCTGGGCATATATTATTGCGGCTCCAATATTGTAATTTTGTAAATAATCTAAAGCTTTTTGCCAGATCACGGGAATATAAGACGTCAGGAAAATCTAGTCTTTAGTCTGAACTGTTTATGGAACAAGGATTTCCAATCCTTTACTAAGATGGAAGCCTTAACAGACTAAAAAAACAACTTTTAAAATTTTAAGTTTGCCAAAGAAAGATATTGAACTTATTTATGGAGCATAAAAAAATAGATAGAAAATAGGGACCAGTGCCGTTATAAGGGCGGACATTTCACTTAAAAATTATCGAGATATCAGTTTTAAACCTTTTTGAGCGGCCTTGTACAAAAATTGTTTACTATGTAAAGATAGATCTTGAGATTTCCAGCTGGGCGAGGGACAAATGGCTATATGGATGTAATCATCTGTGATAACTGAGACGTGCAGTTGAGACAAGATTGATAAATTTGCCGTTATTGCATCTGCATTTTTCGTAGTGATGTTGATTGAGTGTTCTGAGAGCACACGAAATTGACCATTTTTCGCGCATTTTATTTTCGAACCCGGCAGTCACTGCCATGTGATCAAAAATCAACCAATTACGAGCTTCCGGCCTGTTCACAAACAACTCGCCTGCAAACAGCATGGTGAATGGCAAGTACAGTCTTCGTTGAAGTTCCTTGGCTTTGAAACCTTGGCATAACTCGCCTTCTTTCACAGAATGTCAAGAAGTTTACTAAAGATGTGAAAAAATACGGTATGCAGCGGATCCAATATTTTCGAGGATGTAACTGATTTACGAAGTTACTTCCCGACTGGTTCTTGACACCGCGAAGATTTGGTTTTTATAAAGTGGTACGTGTAGGGTTCGTTGTTTTTCTGGGATAATTTGGCCAAGTACGATGAGAAGATACCTTTTAAAAGTTGACTCCCGCTACGGAGTATACTTCAACAAAGAACTGAAGGAAAAATGCAATCTCTGAGGCGACGTTTAAGCCAGAGATGGCAAAGAACGGAGAACGAAGTTCGTGTCGCCGATTCCTCTATAACAACAGGTTATGATGAAGAAAGTTCGCTAGCTAATCAAGCTACTGCACTTTTGATACCACAAGCAGAAAGTCGAAGAGTGGAAGAGTATGGTTCGGAAGAACTACATTTTATTGTAGATTATGTTGGCTCAGCACAAATATCAGAAGCAAAGTCGATAACAAGAATGATGGAGACTTTGAAGCGGATTAAAAAGCTGCAAGTTCGGAGCATACGAGTCAATTTCACAATTCGCGATGGCATTCTTCTAGTTTCTAGCTGCGAGTCGAACTCGTTAATCCTTACAGCGCCGCTTTATGCTATTGCCTTGTGTGCACAGGAACAACTTCGAGGCTTCGATAGCTGTTTTGGGCTAAATATCACCCGAAAGAAGACCCACATGTGTCATGTATTCGAAGCTGGGTCTAAACTCGAGGTAAGGAAACGCCGTCAATATTCAAGTTGTTTACATCACAGGCTAAGAGTGCTCTGTTTTGATTTCCCTCTGGGGCAGGTATTCGTTTGCGATGTTTTGATATTTTGATACGTTTTTAAGCCTTTGTTACGAGAGAAACCGCTTTAAAGGTGATAACAGCTGTGCCATGTACTTCGTTTCAAGAAGCTGAATTCTCAAAACATTTTAGTGTGTTTGACGCAGTCGCGCGTGTTCTTTGGCTAAAAACCAAACGAATTTTTACTCTGTTAAGTACATCACCGAAATCTCCAGTGATTCTGGTTTTGATATTAGATTATAATATGGCCTGAAGGCTTGAAATGAATTGAGCGGGACGAAAACAAGCGTTGTTTTTGTCATAGATCGACCTTTGTCACGCCACCAATTTCACGTTGTTTTGCACATTTCCTATTTTCTCGTAAACACTTGGCCCAGCAGTACAAAGGGCTTGCGCAGTGGTTTTTCCATTGTTAGCTTAATAAAGACGAAATATGTCTCCTCATTCTCAAAAGATAGATTACTCGTCGATCGTAAAATTTTATTAAATGGTAATATTTATTTTGCATAAATACATTCAGTGATTAAAATCTGTATCCCGGAAACTTCTTCACGAAGTTCTGTGGTCCAGTCTGTCATTTTTAGTGATAGACGTGGAAGTTCTCTCACGCAAAAATTCGATCATTCTTAGCTTGGTTACAAACTACAGGTTAAGGTTCCAACTTTCAGGTGTTGACCAACTTTATTGCTTAAAACGGAATTCTGATAAAATTAACAATCGCGTTTCGAGTTCAACACAATAAATATATTCCTTTAATTAAGATATCTAAACATCAACAAAATACATAAGCAAAGTGTCAAGAACTGTGGGTGGCTTGCACAGAAACTGGGTGATTAAAAGGAGGGGGGTGTTGGGATTTTCAGTTTCACGGTTTTGGCCATTTTTTCGGTTGTTTGTGTTTTGGTTTTGCACAAATAAATTTCTTTTTTTGGTTTTGATAGCCACTGGGGTTTGCAGTTTTTGCATTTTTAGTATCTAGATTTCGGGTTTTGACAAAAATACAAGCGGTTTTTGAATTTGGTGTCTGAAATTTTCGGTTTTTCCAATGTGGTTTCCAGTTTCTTAGTCCACTCCAAAAAAGTGAATGTCAGGTCTCTTGAATTGGTGCAACTATGAAAGAGACTACGTTAAAAACTTGCCTCACACTGTGGGAGGGCATATTATCACACCAGTCAAAAGTCCAGGTACCTAAAGCCTAATGCTGTATGTTCCTTGAAAAAGTACCAATGATAGCAATTCTTCCTGTGGTCAGCCTTTGTGTAAAATGTTTGCGAATTACAGTGGAACCTCTCTTCAGGGGACTCCCTCTGTCCCGTAAAAGAAGGTTCGGCTGGGGTTTGTTAATAATTTACCATCAAACAACATTATTATAAGAGCCGAAAAAGGCCTCTGTTCTCCGAACTACGGTATCTGCTGCAATCATTATTTGAAGCAGCTAGATAATTTATAACAAAAATAGTGATTAACTTATCTCAGCGATGTTGTGTGTTGAATCCCCACAAACGCAGTTTTCTGTAAATCGATTGAAGTGAGTTAATCCAAGTTTTCAAAGCTGTCGCCATTGTGACTAGTGAACACTTAAACTTATCAACGATTTTTGTGGTCAGTCACTTGTGACATACTTTTGATCGCTAAGGTGTTCCCTGAATGAAGATTAAACCCCGGGTTTGGGGACCCAGAAAAAGCGTCCCTTTCCCCTGAATAGAGGTGTCCCTTCAATAGAGGTGACAGATACAAAAATTATGTGAACATTTTTTCAAGGCCAAATCTAGTGTCCCCTGAGTGGAGGTGTCTCTTGAATAGAGGAGTCCTGAAGGAGAGGTACCACTGTATTTCATTAACTGGGTCTCAGCATATGGTGCCGCAGTAAGGCAAAGAACACAGGGATACCCAACGACTGAATGTTTCCAGATTCGTCAAAAGTGTCTCAAATAGTTTTCTCTAGGCTTTAGAAGTCTGTTTGGTTGATTATCTATTAATTTGCATGTGGTAGGAAAAGTTTAGTTTTTGGTGGCTTTTTTGTCTCATCCAAAATTGTTAGCTAGCCTGATGTGTCAGTTGGTTGAAACTTTGAGGGAATGGAGTAGCTGTACTTTTATTAGAAAATTCTAGGGGACATTTTGTCTTTCCACTGAAATTTTCAGGAGATGTGTTTGAACAATATCGCAATATCTTGCTAATAAAATGTGAAAAACACAACATTTGCAAATCGTCGGTACAGTAAGTTGGTAGAATACCTCTGAATATCTTAGACACATAGAACAGTCATCAAGAAATTTTTATCTGTTGTTGAGCCTGAGAAATTTTCAGGCAATGTTTGCTCCTTTGAACAGGTTGTTTTATAGCTTTGGTTTTGATCGAAAACCTGTTGCAGTTTTTTGGTTGAAGGTGATTTTTTAAGCATTTTTTCAGTTTTACATACACCCCATGCCCACCTTAAAGGGACGTGTTCCATCTTTGAAATGATTTTCTCTTGAAGGAAAACTTTTTTTGAAATCTTGATTGTACAGTGGTGTAGTTACAGTATTGATCTATCATATTGGTTAATGTTCATATCAACAAATTTATCACTTGTTTGCCCCTGAAATACCTAATCCTAAAGCACATGCAACGATGGTGGGTATTTTGAATAAGGCCTATTTAAATGACTTGAGAGAATTTTGTGAGTTCATTGTGGTGTTAATATCATTGTTTCTCTTTTGTCTTATATTTCAGGCTGCTAGTATTGTGCGAACAGTAGCTCTGGCATTTAAAGCTATTGGGAAATTAAGACGCGAGAAAATTGAAAGGGAATCTCGACGGGCAAAGAGAACTCATTCAATTAGTAGTTCAGAGCGAACTCGCACAAATTCAGAAGTTTCTACTACTTCAACTGTTGGTAGTTCATCGGTAGATAGACGCCATCCACATGTGCAGTGGAAACATGGGGAAACATCTGGACGAAGGTCTCCTCATGGAAAAAAGTTGAACAAAAGTACCACAAGTCCTTCAATTCTTCGACATCCAACAAGCTCTTTTTCGTCAGGGCGGCATGTTGAGTTTTCTGCACTATCTCCTGTTCCATCAGATGGCAGTGATAGTGATGGTAAAGAACCAAATCAGAGCAAGAAAGCTGTTATTGATGGACAGTGTGAAATTCAAGCAGATGTGCATGCATTACCACCATCTATGCAACCAGAACTTCCTGTTTGGGTGAAGAGAGTAGGGAACGACGTGACTAGAAGGTCAAGCCTACCCATCATGGAACATAAAAGATCTGTCGTACCTTCTGATGGAACAAGAAAAGGACAATCTTATAGGTGTCGTTCTGTGGAAGAAATACACTCTCAGCCGGCTGTAGCACCAAATACAAAAGACAAGCCCCATGTGAACTCTCCTAAGCATGTGATAAAAACCTCACCAGAAAGTGCCGAGATGGCGAGCAAGGAACCAAATGAGTTGTTAGAAAAAGGCAAATTTTCAAGGGAACAGGATTATGGAAGGATTGGTAAGGATCATGTTACAGAGAATTTTTTAGCAACAACTCTTTTTCCTACTGAAAGTTTTCACAAAGAAAGTATACCTTCCTCTGATTGTGTCTCATTGAGTCTTGGGAAATACAAAGGACTTGAGCCCCAAGACATGACTTTGCCATTATCTGAAAATGAAGAAGAGAAGAATCCAGAAACTCTTCACAGTTTGATAACGGCTGTAGAGAAAGGAAACACTGGACTTGTTGAACAGTATCTGCAGAATGGACTGTCTGTGAATTTGCATGATGCTTCAAGGAGAAGTTTGTTGTATTATGCTGTCTCTCTTGGTGATGTTGAAATGACTCAATTTCTTTTGAAAAGGTGAGCTTAAAGTTAATCCAGACCTTTGAATATACATTGTAGCTCTCTAGAGGAAGAATGTGTTTATAGTTTTTGTCTGTTTTATGGACTTGCTATGTTTTTTATACTGTACGCATGAAATGTAACCTGTTTGTCAGAGAAAATAAAGTGTGATATCTTTCACAATAGAAAAATTTTTCAACGCATAACGCCATAAGGTGACGTTTATTTATGTGATGCATAAAAGTTATGCTTCACCTTTTTTGTCATATAGCATGCCATTTACTAGCATTGAAGAGAAAATGAAGTGTGACTTCTTGCATCAAGAAAAATAATTTTTTCAACACAACAGATGTCACTTATTTTTTGTGATGCAACAGGTCTCACCATAACTTCACGTAATGTAGCACGCCATTTTCCAAAATTACTGCGTTTTTGCAACAACAACAACAACAGTTTATTCAATGATCAAATAATTTAAGACTATGTTACCCACAATTATTAGCAGAGCTATTCCAGGTGGGCAACAATACATTGTCTCCTAAATTTGTTTTGCCTACAATTGGCGACAAAATGAGTTGAGACATTTCGCCCTAAACTGGGCTTTTTTACTTTTTACTGACTTCAAAAGGGAAATTTAGCTTTTCCTCCCCTATCGCTTCCATATAATGTTGTGTCGCTGTTCGAGCTATCTATAGAAAACAACAAACACCCCAACTGTGAAGGGAAGGGACAGGGGAGGGGTGTGGATTCTTTTATTCTCTGAAGTTACCCTCTCTGAGTACAATGTCTCAATATTAGTTTATCTAGATGTTCCCCTCTTCTCTCCTTCCAATATACAATGTAATTCAATTTAAGTGTTGTAATTTCTATTTTACGCATTTTTTTTCCTTTGTAAATCTTTATCTGTTACTATATTATTTTTCTCAGTTATATTTACATAACTATGTATCAGCTAGGAATTGGAGGAATAAATAAATAAATAAATAATAAATGTCTCAACAAACTTGTCACCGATGTTAGAAAAAAATAAATTCTTGATAAATTGAAAAGCAAAGACTAGAGCGCAATAGACTCTCGAAGTTGTTTGCAAACTGAATCATAAGGTATTTTGTATCTGGCCTTCAGATGTATTGCTTATCTTACATGTTTAATTCTCATGGACGTTACAGACACGACACTTGCCTAGTGTTACAGCGGAAACTGTAACTACAAAAATTACAGAAGAAAAGCGAAAGAAGTTGGAAGGAGAGCACAGGCTTCTAACTGGGCTTGTTTTTTATTCCTGGTATTTCAAGTGTCCTCCTTTATGAGTGATCTTTACAAAAAGACTTCCTCTTTCCTTCTTGACGTGGAAAACTCTTGAAATGTCATAATTATACCGAATGAATGCCCATTGGTCTTTTTTACAGTGCTACCGTTGTAGGTAAAATCTGTTGTCAGGTTAAACCAGAATTTCTTTTGTCTCCAATGAATAATTACTGCCAGGAAACAAAGGAAATTCTTAATCAAATGAGGGTGAATGATGATTTAACCTGAATAGATTCTACCTACAACGTACAACAATGTGATGTTTGACTTCTGGATCGTGGAATTTTTTTGGTACTGTAGAAAACACTTCAGAGTTCTACTTTTCCTAATAGTAAAGATAAAGAGTTGTGAGATGCAAATCATTTCCTACCCTCATGAAATTAATAAAATTTAATGATAAACAAAGGAAATAAAATTAATGTCATCTTTGTCAATTTTTTGTGTTTAGGGGTGCAGATATCAACTGGGAAGGGCCTGATGACAAGTCACCACTGCATGTCGCAGCATCTGCTGGCAACAGAGCTATCACTCAATTACTTCTTTGGTATGGTGCAAATGTCAGAGCTAAAGACAGCAACTTGTAAGTGCAAACAGCAATGTGACTGGTACATGTAATTTGTTTCTGATAATTAACTAGACAAGAATGCTCACAGAGTGTTGAGTCAGGTTAGCTACAATTCTAGGGATTTTAAGTGAAAAAACAGATCATATTTATTTGTATAATGAATGTTCTGCATGTATGTCAAGCATTAGCCTGTAATCCACAAATTGAGTGAAGCCAGACAATATATTTTTTTGTCCTTTCCATGCTACTTTGCACCTCCCAATTAATGATATTAAAGTCCTCCATTGTTTTACATGTTTGACAGTTAAAAGGCTTGGAAAAAATAATCATAATCAAGTCAGATAAAAAGAAAAAAAAGAAAAGAAGAGAAGAGAAGAAGAATTAAGGGAAAAAAAATCATTCAATATTATAAACTCTAAAGGAAAGGTTAAAACTACTGCCCATTCCACCAACTATCAGCTTCATTTGTTGGTAGCTGTACCAATCAGCAAAGGAAACCAATACAGCAAACCATATCAAAAATTATTTAACATTACCTTCTCATGAGTCCTTTCACGTGCTGATTCAATTCACCAATTGAAGAAGGAAGCACTTCTCACCAGGTTTGAAATACAAATGGGGGAAATACCTGACGGTGAAATAACATGTACTTGTAACACTTTTTTTTTTGGAGAAAAAAATCAAAGGAGAAGAGAGAGTGAGCCCCCTTAAACATCTTTTCTTTATTGACTGACTCTTGTCATATATGGTATCAATCATGTGTTTACCTTGTTTCCATGAAAATTCATTCAGGGTAATTCTGCAGATTTTGTGACTTGGATTGTACTGTATTATAGGACAGTTGGAAATAAAGGCTGCATTGTTCTGCAGGCAGACTGTAATAAGTTATTTTGAAGCTGGAGATCTGTGAAGTGAATAAGACTCTTAAAGTAAATTTTTAAAAAAGTAATAAAAAAGTTAATACTAACCAAAAACACCAAAAAAAGTACAGTGTCACCAATACACTGAGCGGAACTCAGATTGATGTTCCTGTTGATGAAATGATCACCAACTTAAATCAAAGAGTATGTTTGCAAATGCCTGCAAATGCTAATTGTAATAATTTTATTGATCCAATTTGTAGCTGTACACCGCTGCACATGTCTGCTGGGCATAGAAGCAAACTGGAAGTTTCATTCCTTTTAGTGGAACATGGTGCAAGGATATATGAAAACAATATTCATGGAGTACGACCAGTTGACTTAGATCCAGTAAGTTATTCACACTCTACAAAGGATATTCTGGTTTAACTTGAGAATGCATTTTTACCTACAGCATGCTCTATATCCAAAGAGACATGGGTTTTATTCTCCTAAATAATTCACATTGTACTGTTAAAGTGTAATACAGAGGAATCCCAGTTTCTCAAACTAGCTTGAGAAAACTGAATTGGTTGGAATTATCGAGAGGTTTGAAAACTGGGGGCAAAATTAGTGTTTGACCGGCAAAGGCAAATTATAGGGAATTTCTAAAAAGTGAAGACTTGAACAAGAAACCAGGATTCTACTGTACAAGCAAGCGAGGTTTACCAGTTGTACAAATCTACATGTATAACAACTTAAAAGATAGTGAGATAAAAAATTAATACTGAAATACACCATGTGAAATATCTTTCACACTGTAACAGCAGTTTCCAAAATTGATATTCTGCGTAGGAACTCAAAGAGATGCAGAGACTCCTTGTGCAGTCAGCATGTGAGGCTTTTGCTGCTACGGATATAACCAAATCACGTTCAAACTCAGGAGCCTCGCTAATGAACCACACAGTGAGTGCCAGAACCAAGTCTAGTGCCCAATCTCCCAAGGTAGAGAAGGCATCTAATTTGCGCCGAGAGTTGTTACAGCCCAGAAGGTCTTCAAGTTTGTGCTCCATGTCGGGAGGGCATGGAAGTCCAGAAGCAGTGAGAGGGAAGAGACCAATTAAGAGATCAGAGAGCATCCATCTTTCAAAAGCTCAAAGCCCTCTGCTTGGTGAGTATTGCCTGTCTGTATTTTATCTCTAAGATCTGCAAGGCTGCACTTTACAATGGTGAGTAACTATTGATTATTAGTTCAACGTTTTGTGCAAAAGCTATGATTCCTTGTCACCCAAGGCAAAAGGATGTCACCAGGGGCTGCCTTATGCTGCCAGACGAGAGGGATAAGAGGGACACTTATTGTTAGACTCAACACAGTATCACAACACATTACATATTACTTAATTACGTTGCATTTGTTGAGTTGACTGTCTGTTCCACGCAAATTTCATTGATGATAACGTATGAATGTTGTACCCTTTTTTCAGCCAATTCCAGACGAGGAGCCCTTCTGCATATGCATGCTTTTCATAGAACAATTCAGGTGCAAGACTCAGATCAGAGTGAGCCAAAGAGTTCATCAGGACAGACACAGTTAGCACTTAACCCAAGTAATTCTTTGTCGGAAAAATCTGATGTCAATGCTTTCATAAATAACAAAGCAGATGCTGATATGAGCTACTCTTCTCAAGACAAGTCTGCTGTAGAGCAGGATTTAGCATTGTCCCAATGTAGGAAGGCTGAAGCACAAGATACCAGTCGAGAAAATCAAATAGCAGTTCCTGTGACAACCTCTACTAAACAAGAGATACCCTCAGCAGCGGATACTCAAGAAAACTTTGTCGCACCATTATCTGTTGTGTCATCAATACCTTCTTTGCAATCTAATCTCCTGACTCCATCAATTATTCCTACGAAGTCATCATCGGAAGAGGAAAAAGTAGTGTCCAATCTGATTCAGTTCGTTGATGATCCGGAGGCTAATGATAAAGAAGTGGGGACAGATGTAGTGCCAACCAAGATTGGGGATCACGCCACGCCCTCACCTGATATTCAAGTGACAGAGGGCACTAGTTTAGCAGTGGAAATGAAGTTGTCCAATGTAAGGCAGCCCAGTCTGGAGTCAGATCAATCTGCAGTGGTATGTACACTAATATGTGTCTTGCAGGTACAGAGTAAGAGAAAAATTTTCCCATCCACTTGTCCACAAGCACTACAGTGTATGTCAAATTTAGTAGCCCGAAACCCACGAGTTCTTGTCCAAAGAGTTTAGCTCGAAACTCGATACTCAAAAATAATCGGCATGTAATGTTTCTGATCACAAAAATCTATTTTTCTGGCCTCCTCCCAAACCGTTACCCGCCCCCTAAGTAGATTTGACCCTCATCTAAGATGGCCACCCTTAACACAAAGTCTTCGATCTCGACGGTCTTACGGGAAAATAGAGGACTGTGAACAGTCTATGCTTCACAGATGCAATTCTAAGCTCTGTTAGTAATGTCTGTAAATCAGTGCCCATATCCTTGTTTTGGAGTCCCATCGGACCCAAGGAATTTCGCTTCAACCTGATAACCAAACATATTGCCAGTGGCTTTTTCATCAGGCCTATCATGGCATGTACTCTAATCCTGGTACACGGGTGGTGGCTCAGATGAAGGTTTTCGGTGCTGTATCGTAGACGGACTTAATCAGGCCCTAGTTATTCAAAAGCTGGATAACACTGTCCATCGGATAAATCTCTTTCCAACGGATAACGTGATTGGTTTCGCTAATACAGCTGAACGTATCTGCTGGATAGTGATTGCGCTATCTTGCATTTGAACAACGAGGGCCAGACGTTTAGCTCCGCCGTCTGTGGCAAAGGTTACACTAACAGCTGAAAAGGAGAAAACAAGCATGATGTTTGATGTTTTTGTTACAATCTCCTTTCAGAGTTGTCAAAGGAGTCCATCAGAATGCGAGGAAAGTTCCATACTAAGCACGGGTTCCCACTACACAAGAGAAGAGGACCCCGTGATTGAGGCCCTGGAGCCAGTGGTCCTTCTTTCTGGTAACCCTGAGTGTCATTCCAGCCTGCTGGCTTATCTGTGCCTTCCAAGGGCAGCCAGTCAGCTCACCAGTTTGGCTCACATGGATTCTGTTTCAGCTGTCATCAACAATCATATTGCGGTGCTCATTGGCAATCTGTTTAATGTGAGTATACTTAAGCAATAGACCATTTCTAAGGGTTTACCGGCGTGATAACCCACCCGGGATGTTGGAAGAACACGAGAAAAGCTTGTAAATCACGAGCCGAAAAACAAATGAAATGGCCGCGGTATGGCAAAGTTTAAAGGAATATTTAACCTTATTTTGTCAAGTATGAGGTTTGCTTTTATGAGTTTAAGATAAATTTTTATTCTACTGTAATTTGAAGACAATTTTCAACTGTTTCTGTACTGTATTTTTTTAAAATTAAAAATGGGCTTGTCCCACGGAGTCATGTCAAAGGTTTACATGTCTGAACTAAATTTCTAAATGTCCCGGATAATTGGACATAGGTTTTGGCGTTCCCTGCCTAGCCTGTGTACAGACGCCCCTTCCCAACAAATTTTGTTCCGTGGGAGAGGGTTGCTGTACACAGGTTATGTGTTCTTTTCTAAAAGAGATTATTAAAAGGCTTTTCAATCCTTGGTTAATTTTTTGTTAAACTGGTCTTATGCTTTTGCCATCAGTCACTACCACATAGATTTAATATTGTTACCATTATTGATGATCATTGTCATTTTTTCCTAATCAGCTTGAGGGAGCAGACAGTCGAAAGAGATCAGTAGCAGCCGGACTAATAGAAACAGTCTTGAAACTGGTGGATGGTCCAGAGCCCATACAGGTTAACTGTTTTCGCTTGCCTCGTAGTGAAATCCATTGGTGGATTTGTTATTTGTTCATCTTGACCTCATTGATGGCCCATTTCCCTAAATAGTTTTTTCGCGTTTTGTCAAAAAATAGAGACCCAGAAAAGTTAGCACTGTTATCGTTATTGAAGGAGGTTGAGGCCTCTCCCGATTACAAAATGCTAAAACTCTAACATTTGATAACTTGCTGGCGCCACTGCTACACTCTCGCTAAACTCCTAGTAGAATGACGACGGCTACCACGTTTTCCCGCCAAAATGACGCTGCCTCACGCGCGAGCACTACTTACTATTGAGAAAATCTCGTACTCGTAGTCGTACTCGTCTTACAATCTAAACCTCTCTAATATTCTATTTATGGCTATTTTTTCAGAGCACCTGTTTATCAATCCTACAAAGTATTTTAGACTTCAACAATGAGCAAGAGTTCTCCACAGCCTTAAAGACTATTCCACTAGAACCACTCCTGAACTTATTACAAACAAGCGACGTGGATAGCGGCGCATTTGATCTGCGCCACACTGACTCTCCACCGCCCGGCCAGCCAGGCAGTCATGATAGGCCGAGAAGTCGCAAGAGAAGTACATGTAGTCAAAGTTCATATGATGAGCGTCTCCGAGAAATGTCCGTTGCGGTTGCTTCCAAAGTTTCTGTGCAGAGGAATAATTCTGGTGCTTCTGATGTACGTTCTGATGTGTGGCCGCCACACGTACATGGTGGGTATGTGATGCAGAAGAAGAACAGCATCTGTAGTATGGGAAGTTCTGCGGATGGGGAGCATTCTTTTTACAGGTCAGTTATCAGTCTAGGTAGTATCGTTCTTTGCATTGGTTATTCCTCAGTTTTTTTTTTTAATTTCGGTGGTCACACAGAGGTCATAGCTACTGCATTCGAACCTGCCGTAAGCGCCATCCAAAATGCCAAGATTAAGTTGTCACTTTTTGGAACCGGCTTGACCAATGGTAGAGCATCAAATTAGTAACCGAAAGTCGCGTTCAATCCTTTCCTCCCGCTTTCCCGCGAGTGACGACTCACGAGGGCGCAAGTTGATTCACACAAAGTTTTCCTTCTTCGCTCGCCGCGCGTGGCCGTGAGAAAAGAAGGACGACTGTTCGCGTGCGTTCTTGGACTACAGACCTAAAAGTTAAAATGCAGAGAGGATATTACGTGGCCGCCGGAGAGCAGATACGAAGGTTCTCATCCGAACGAGTGATTTCAAAACGAGAAGAGAAATTTCGTATCTTCAATCTACCATGTAATGTTTTATTTATTATATAAACATTAATGAAACACCAAACCTTTTTATTTTATTTATTTCTTTTTTGCTGTGAAAGGCGCGATTTATTATGTAGCCATAGCAACAGTGATCTTTTCATATGTGAAGATATCATGTTTTCTTGCGAAAGCTCATCTGGTATTACACTCGTGTTTATATGATAAATATGATTATTTCCTTTTCACAGCCTAGGATTTGGTCATAATTATCTACCATTGATGGACCTACATTCTAGGACAATGCCTAAAGTAGTAGCCACTAAGATGCTGACTGCAAGCAGTATTCATCCAAAAATGCAGCTGGAACTGGGAAAGACAAGGTAATAAGTAGTGTGAAATAATGATAGGTCTTTGAAAGTAAGTATTTTGTAAGGTCTCTCCTAATTGGTCGCAGGAAACAATGACATGTCATTCTTCCAATTGTTTTAGTATTGTTTGGGGTCAGGGAAACGCACTATTGGTGACTCCTCTTTCGAGCAACTGCTTTATGACTTTAGTTCCCAAAGTAGTGCTTTGCTTGTTCTTTACTTAACAGTTTTTACGCTGCTCCTTATCAGTTAACAGAACTGAAGGTGGATTTCCACTGTCGCGTAATTTTTCCGTGCGTACGCACGTAAATTATACGTGCGTAAATAGAATAGAGACAATGTATGAGTTCATTTCCACTTTCGTGTAACTTTTCCGTGCGAATGCACGTAAAATTTACGCGCTTAAATGAAATAGAGGCAATGTATGAAAGCCCACACTTAAACGTGAAAGATGAGCGAACTTTTACGTTTACGCGTGACCCTCCATACGTTGCCTCTATTTTGTTTACGCGCGTAAAATTTACGTACGTACGCAGGTAAAAATTACGCGACAGGGGAAATTCACCTTATGAAAGGTCACGCGTAAACGTAAAAGTTGAACGTCGCTCAACGTTTACGTTTACACGTGGTCTTTCATACATTGCCTCTATATCATTTACGCCTGTGAATTTTACGTGCGTTCGCAGAACTTCGCACAGAAAAATTACACAGCAGTGGAATCAACCCTGAGACTGAATAAAATGACTTTCTAAACAAACTGATCTCAGTTTTGGCGTTGAAATATTGTACGCTTAAGGTGGCTCCGTGTGAACGAAACACCAAAACGCACGGTGCGTAATTTTTACGTGCGTACGCACTTAACTTTTACGTGCGGTAGTGAAATGGAGGTAATGTTTGAAAAGGTAGTGCGTAAACGTAAAGGTTATGCGACATTGGAAGTCCATACTCTGTAAGAGTTAAGGTGGATTTTCACAATAATGAGCTTAAGCAACGAGAACGCTGACGTCCCGTACGTCATGAATAGCAACCGAAAGTTCGATGTGTCGCTTGATGGACCACTTTTGTCGCACACAACGAATCTGAAAGTCTTTCTTTCAACTCCTGTTGTATGAATTTGTCGGGTCAGACTGCTGAAAGAGAGAAAATATCAACTTCCGGTTGCCATTTTTGACGCCCGGGACGTTCTCGACGCTTAAGGTCCCTAATGTAAGGAAGGTCACGCGTAAACGTAAAAGATGAACCTCGCTCAGCTTTCACGTTTACGCGTGGCCTTTCACACATTGCCTCTATTTCATTAATTACGTGCGTAAATTTTGCGTGCTTTCGCACTGAAAAATTAGGCGACAGTGGAAATCAACCCTTACTCACCCTTAGAGACGTGGTTGACTAGGTAGTTCTAAAATAGGAACAAAAGGTAGGCGTTTTGTTTTTCAAATAAAGGTGTTAATTGTTTTTAAGCTAAAACTTTTAGCATTGAACATTCTTAGGCCTCTTTCTTTATTGCTGGAGACTTTGTCTGATGGAAACCCAGAAATTGTGATGTACTGTACTGCTACCCTAGCGAACATTGCAATGACTGTGGACAATCATATGCAGGTATGTCTGATTTTTTAGATTATTATACGTTGTCCTTTAAACTGGAACAAAAACACCTCAGAACTCTATAACTATTACGAGGAGCTTAAGCAACAACGACGGTGGCGAAAACGTCCCTGAAAAAGTAAATTCACGTTTTTTCAAAATTCATCACTCCTATTCTGTGTCGTTCAATTTGGTAAAGTTGGTGAAATTTTCCGGAGTTTAATTCCAAAAGACTGTATCTAAGTTTTAAAAAAATACGACGACGAAAATCGTCTTGTGTTCATGTCCTCCACAAAATGTGAAATTAGGCACTTTCATGTTGTGGTCGTGCCAAGACGGAAAAGAAATGTGCAAAAAGGGTGATGCACGTGCAGAGTTGTTGTTTTGCCGATCTAAACCTGTTACTTTTTTCCGTTGTCGTTTTGGCCATCGTCGTCGACGTCGTTGCTTAAACTCCCTTCTGGCAAATTCAACAGCTGTGTAACGTTTTGGGTAGTGGTGAGCTTGACCACGCTTAAACGTCAGAAATTTACAAAAACTAAGCAACTAGTTCAAACATTTCGATAAGCTTAATCTTTATCTTAAACAGTAAAATTGCCCTTGTCTTCGAAACTGAAATGCTGAATTGAACGGCGAATGAAGAATCATTGCGGAGAGTCGGTAGGTTTTTATTTAGAGCCGCTTTGTGGTTTCGGCGGCCGGTGATTTTGTTTACGCGAAGTTTTCTGAGATCAATGTTATAATTCGACCTTCTTGCTATTTTTACCGTCAAGTGTAATGATTCTGTTAGCTTTTCTTTCTTGTCTCCTTGTTTTTTTTTTTCTTCGTTAAAGACCAAATAGCTTCTTTTCAATAAAGGAAATCATTGTTTTTCAACTGTTCCGTGTGTGCGTTTATCTCATTGTGTGATTGCGACCGAGTTTGATTATAGAATTCAGTACAACCGGTTCAGAGTTGTACTGCATGCAGTTGATAGTTTGAACGTTAAACATGAATTATGATCGAAAAAAATAAAGCAGTTCTGTATCATGCAGACATTTCCAAACAATATTTCTCTGTTTGCCACTTGAAAATCGTGTTTTACTTTTTGCATGAATTAAAGCAAAGGTCAAGGAGTAGTGACGTCACTGGACGTCATTAACGGCCGGTCGATTCAGACGTTACTGAGGAAGTAATAACGACTCGAAGTAATTGGATGAAATTCAGGCTACTTTTTCTTCTTCTTGGTAAATGAAACTTCTCTTAAAAAGAACAATTCGAGCGACGTTTGACTTCGGTGGGCAGGTGGGCAGGTGGGCA
>BOPM01000569.1:53033-70849 GCA_022179025.1 Porites australiensis | reverse complement strand
GATTGAATTGGTTGGGGGTGTGGATGGCCTCAAACAGATGTTAAGCTATGGAGATGCAAGGTACTGTATAGTTGTCGTTTTTGTTTTGCTTTGTCAGCGTTTTTTGACAAATCTGGGGTATCACAACTTCCATGAGTAGTACTCGCTATTTGTCTGTATTATTTTCTTTTTTCCCAATCGCCGGATCAGGTCGTTAAGACGCCCTATGTTTGTGTAGCTTGTGAACAGGTTCTCTTACGGGGTTTAGGACTGAGAGAAAGCCAGAAAGCGCAAGTGGACGGTAGGGTTGGGAGGGAAGGGGGAGAAGTTCCCGTGACCCTTTTCCCGCTCCCATGGGAGCCTATTCACAAATGTTTGAGTAGGGTACAGCTGACTGTGTACTATTTTGCTTGATGCAAGGTAAATGTCATTATTAAATATCAGACATCTATCAAGTCTTGAGTGCGAGGCGCAGACTGATCTGTAATTTGGTGTTGTTCGCTAATGCTTTCCTTGTTTTCAGGGTGCGATACCATGCCGCCCGTGGCCTTATTTATTTGGGTTGTATGGACGTTGGTGGCGTTTATCTCTTTAAACGTGTCCCAGGTAAGGTTACTTAGTCTGCATTTTACTCCTTTGTCTAGCCACTGTCAACGATTTCTATAATTTTCGATGAGAGATTGAGTTGAAAATTTTACTGTTTCCGAGGCTCTTATATAGGACGTACGTCAGGCACTTCGGTGTAGGGAACTGTCAATAGCCCGTACGTATGTGGAGTTAAGATGACCAGTTTTTATCACCTCGTCTCATTATAACGACACCAAAAATCCCTGTGCAGATAAGTTGATAATAATACTAAGAGGGAAAACTCAGATTTTTAGTTTACAAACGAAGATTTTTTTATCTTTGGAAAAATAAGTTGGAGATTCTGTTTAGCTCCAAGCGTGTCAGTTCTTGTCATACGATGGCTGAGATATCCTTGTATTTCAATAACGGCTGAATTATACCGGCACTTTCATCGCCTTTTTAGGAGATGAAAAGCTTGATGTTTTTTTTGGAGATTCAACTGGAGAGGAGCGTCTGTTTGTGAAGTAAGTATTTCAGCCCGGCCACGGATTTTGTTTAATAATTATAAGATTATTTTAAATAATTATAAGACTGTACCAATAGTTATTCAACTACAAGGTACCTGGATGTGAAATTATGTTTCCTGGTGAAAAAAATTAGACAATGTCCAAGAAATGTTCTTTAATGTCTCAGGAGTCCTTGTACCCTGGGTGCCAGAGACTTTTCTAGCGCGATTTCCGGTTTCTGTCAAGTCTTTGCTTCGGCCTAGGGCCGAAGATGTGTCGGCCTTCGGCAAATACCGAAAATTCACGCCGCACGCGAGAAAAACCTGTGGTACCCAGGGTAGAGTCCTTGATTCTGAAAGATTTTTCAATGAATTAAGCGCCCATAAGAACAGTCTTTGTTCGAGCAGCAAACTTCGAAAGCCTGATAGTGTGACGTCAAAAAACAGAAGGAACAATGAGGAAAATGATTGTTTGCTCGTCTTTTGTCCCTAAATGATCTGTTAAACTCTGTAGATTCCAAACCCTAAGGAAAACAAAAACAAAAACAAAAACAAAAACAAACAAAAAAACCAAAGAAATTCGAATTTGTCCTCGAAAATCCAGTCTCCTTACAAAAAGTTTTCATGCCGTGTTTATTTGCTGATTTACAGAGGCGCAAGCATCGAGAAAATAGTGGAGATCATCACAAACAATCCGACTTTACTGTGGGGAGGCTTGAGCCTGCCACCCTGGTCTGGGCGCAGCAAGAAACTTTCATGGTACAAGACCACTAGTCCAAATGACAAGCGCATGGCCACTGAAGATCAGATCGTGGACTTTCTGCTGACAACTTACAGAAGTTTTGTACATGCAACTATTTTGATGAGATTGTTGCTGCACAGGTAGGAAAATTTTGCACTGGCCTGTTTGATGGGGAGAAATTTAAGACATGTGAGAAGGCGTTGGGCTCGCAAGGAAGAAGGGATTCTCGCGCGCATATTCCCCATTTCCCATCCCATTCAAACATCTACCACGCGGGTTTATCTTGCAGTGATTGTCTGTAAGTAGATTCAAGAGCCCGGATGCATCATTCAGCAAGTAATGATTAAGTGGGATTTGTTGTTAACCGTTTCCTGTTTTTTCAAGGATTTGACTTGTTTTGTTTATGCTCGCCATGCGCTTTAGTCCGTCTTACGTGAGATTCAGCGAAAGAAAATGCTCCGGAACAAAGAGACTGGTAGCCTGCGAATTCAGCCATCCTTCCTCGCACCTCAACGCTAGGGACGTTTCGCGCGGTTGCATTCCCAGGCCTAGTGACTGGTTGCAGAAAATTCACTGCTTAAATTGATTGCCAAGGTCCGGAAAGCAATGCCCAATTGGAATTCCATCTGACAATCGTTCTTGTTCCGTAATCGACCATTCACCGTTTAAATATTTTCGACCGTAGAAGAATAAAAGGGAAAAACCAAATAAAGGCAGCAATCTAACTTTATACACGGATAGAAAAAACTGACGAATGTTTTGACTGATTACATTTCGGATGAACTTGAATCATCTTTGATTGTAATGTGGCCGTGATTTTGTGATGAGATGACTTAAGCTTGGACTGCTTCATTGGAGTTAGGAGCGCTCACTTTATAAAAAAGAAAGTACTTTTCTTGAAATACTGCTACCGTACATAGGCAGCTCCTTTCCCTTTCCTTAGAACTGCAATTTTCAAATTCAAAGGACTGTAATACCGCCTCTTTTGTGCAAATATCTCTGTTTTCAAACTCTTTATAATTATCCCTTGCAGATTTCATGATCCGTGGTTTGGAAAATACTTTGATGGTGATCCATCCACTGGACAGATGCAAGACTACAGCCCATTACCCGTACTTCACATCCACCTGATGAGGCTGTGGACGGCTTGGCTTGATAACTTCCCTGAGGACTTTGTTAATAATCCTGTTATTGCGGTACGCATGTTATATGCAACTGCCTCAGGTCTTGATAACTACCTCGAAGATTTTATTGATAATCCTGTTATTGCAGGAGACATGCGATAAAATGTTCCCCGAGACAATTTTAAGTTGGGAAAATCAGTCACTCACAAAAAATCACTTCCCCGAAAGCAAGAGTCATAAGAGAGTTTTAGATCCGAGTTTACCGCGAACCTCTAACCGCGGTTTGCGGTCAGCCGTTTGCGGTTCGACGTTCAAACATTATTCGATTAATAGATTGGTGGTGGATTAAAGCCATTCTAGGTTTATTTTTTTATTTAGAAATAGAAGAAATATCAATCAGTGAAAATAAAAGAAATTTACGGTAACACTGGGTTATCTAGCAGCAAAGAGCTGTAAATTCTTACGTTAGTTCTTCTTACAAATTTGCGGCCGCCATTTTGAATCCGCAGCCATGAATGGCACTTGTTTTCAAGATCCAATAGAATTAAACAAATTTAGCCATTCCGCCCGAATGTGCGCCTCTGGTAATGGATAAAGACTTGCTCCACAACATTTTTGTATTATTACGTGGGATAAAACAAGAATTATACGCTAGAAGCTTTCAGGTAAATGACATATGTGAAAACCTACCTCCCCACGTTGAAAACGCACGTCGTAAACCTCAATCGTGACGCGAAAGACTTGTCATGTGACCTCCAGCGGCTAGAGGTTAGCGGTAAACTCGGATCTAAAACTCTCTATTTGCTTATGAGCAAAACGGCTAGTGTGACGGCACGCGCACCTAGTGGTGTTTTGACTGTCCACTCATATTAGATCTGTTTTTTTCCTTTTTTAGTCTGAGTTGAGTGAGGTTATTCTTCCCTTGAGGCAAGCTGGTGGACCGTACCTTCCATGTGCTGAAATGTTAGAGGATCTTATTCAAAACCTTGAGGTAATTAAACAATTAATACCACTTTGATCTTCGTGTTCAGCAGCAAACTCGAGGTAATTACAGGATAAGTAAAACAAAAATTGAGGTTCAGATTTCGGACGCAGCAGTTTTCAAAAACTGAACTTGATACAGTTTGATAAAAAAATTGTAGAAATCTAACAAATGCCCCACTCTTTTATTGCGAGACTCCGGCCCGAGCGGCTGCGAAGGAGACTACCCTTCTCTAAATATTTGGTCAATTTGTTCCGCCAAGTTATAGGTCCGCCCTCGTTCTCTTTACTTAGTCAAAGTTGTTATTCACAGGAACGAGCTTCCAAGAAAGGCCATTTAGATAGATTCCTGGCAAATCACTGTCACCATGCTATTCTCTATGAACAAGTGAGTACATAATAATCACCAATCCGACAGTAATGTGCTCAGAATATACAACACAAAGAAGGCATTGAGGATCGTGTCGTATCGAGCCTTGGTTTTACAGTGAAATGGGTTCTTGGCCGTTGTTTTTGTTCATACTGTAAGTGCATGTTAACCCTTCAAGCCACAATATCAACATTCAAATTGTCGAGATTTCCTTAAAGAATAAGTTAAGAGGATTTGATTCAAGATCTCAACATTAGACAGCTTTAGATTCGGAGACGAATACGACGAGGAGTACGAGATTTTCTCAATGTTAAGTAGTGCGCGCGCATGAGCCAGCGTCATTTTGACGGAAAACGTGAGAGCCATCGTCATTCTACAACGGGATTTAGCGAGAATGTCGTAGTAGCGGAAACAAGTTATCAAATGTAAGAAGTTTTATCATTTTGCAATCGGGAAAGGGCTTAACCGTAAATAACCGTGCTAACGTTTTTGGTAAAAAAAGTAAAATGAAGCTTTCCGGGGTCTCTTTTATTTAAGAACACACGCAAAAACTTTCGAGTTAAGTCTCCTACTCGTGCTCGTTCTTGTCCTCAAATCTAAAGCTCTCTATTGTCACAACGTTTTCTCGTGATTATGTATTGATATTCAGTGATTTTGTTACCAAAACCCAGTCCAGAACGGATGAGTCCCAGTCCGAATTTGAAAATGCTTGGGCCTTTATGTAACCAGACAGTTAATCTGAAGACAGACTCCAAAACTCTGTATTACAGTGTACTGAAATTAAAATAAAGTCCTTCTATTTTACAACAGAGGCTAGAAGAAACGTGCATCTTTAAACAACAGCCATGATAACTGCTGCCACAGAAATTACACGAACGGGATATTGCTAGAAATACACGGGTTCAGATCGATCGATCGTTCTTTGCATCATACGGGACGCATTTCATGAATTATTTTGCGTCTGAGGATTTTTTTTCGTCAGGGGCGCAGGACGCATAGGTAACAAAATCACCGGATATTGTTGGTAGAAAACTGAAGTTGGTCTCTCCTGACCTGGGACTTACAGGATGCTCTCAGAGGGCGTACTCTACCTTTGTTATGCTATCAGAATATGTGTTATCAACTGATCTCTATTATTGTTCGTTCAAAATATTTCGCCGTTTCTGATTGGCTTAAAGCGCGACGGCTAATTCTTCGTATCCAGCCAGCGCTGACCAAATTTGGAAGGTGTGACTAGTATACCAACAATTCGATGGTATATTTGATTAAAAACAAGGTTCATCGATAAAATATTTCATTGGAAACAAGCCTACTTGGGCAATAGACCATCGATCAGCCTCGTTTCCAAGCGCGGCTAGCTAGCTGTTTGTTCACGAGTGAGTTAAAAAGGAAAATGGCGTTCACGGCTATCCGAAGACAAAATACCGGAATTTCTAACAGAAACTGCGGAACGGAAGAAATGCAAGAATGTACGTTAATATATCGCTCGTTGGATCTTGACAAGTATCTGCAAGGGAAAATGTCTGTGCCGATAAATAGGCCAAAGTTTTAGAGAAAGTCTACGAGGAGGCAAGCTTGTTAAGAAAGTAGAAACATTTTGAATGAATCATAAAACAATTATTAAATTTGGCTTTCGTATGATGTGAAGAACTATGCAGATCTCGTGGGATTTTATCCACCTCGGCCCTCAACCTCGATAGATAAGATCCTCCTCGATCTGCATAATTCTTCACATTCGACTCAGCCCCATTCAATAGTTGCTCACTGATCACTCTTTTACTGTTTAGTGTCAGAAAGCAATTGTCAATGGAAGTTTTCCCTGTACTATCGAGGATGCTGTTTACCTCAGTGGCCTTCAACTTTACATAGAGGTTAGTAACGGGCCATTTATCTATTGGGTAAATAAATAAAGTGTTGTTGTTGTTGTTGTTGTTGTTGTTGAATTGCTTTAAAATTATTAATCATTTTAAAAGCCATATTAAACAATCGATAGTATTTCATCCGATGACCAGTGAGCCCGATATCAGTGCGCAAAAGACGTCTTTCTTTTAACCCACTTCTCGTGGGCTTATTACTTCAAATTAATTTCTCGTGTTTTATTGTTAAAACTTTGTAGGATTTATTACCAGCAGAAGTCAGAGGAAAGCCACGGTTATTTTCATCGTCCAGTAGAGAGAAGTAAGATAATTTTTAATGAGAATTTGTGGTATAAGTTGGCAACATGCTCATTGAGTTCGCAATTCCTATTCGTTGTTAGATTGTCTGTATCTAGGATAAAGACGAGCTTGCATTCATCAATGTACAAAGTAAAGAACATCGCAAAAAGGTGAGTCTATTGGTTGTCATGGAGCTAGTTTTCCTGGTTTGTTGACTATCAATGTACTTGAAGTGAATGTTTTAGGGAATCCCAGTTGAGAACGGCGGATGAGATTTGTAGGGCCCGTTAATAGACCTTAATCATGATACCCGCCATCTTTGCACGCGCTTTAGGAGCGACGGAATAAAAGCAATGTCTCGTGGTATTTCAGGGGGCGAACAAGAGATAAAATGTATCAGTACGTGTAATCGCGGTCGAGTTTGCTTATTCAGACAAAACGAGAAGACGACGATTTAATAGTCATGCAAATTGTTCGAGTTTTGACAAGACTACGTCATTATTATTTGCTGTGAGGACATCTACGGTCGCTGCTACATCTAGAAACGTGACAATGATCACTTCCACCCATAATTTGCCATTGTTGTCTTTGAGATGAAAAGTTCTTCACTTTATGTTGTCTAGAATAAACAAACTCGACCGCGATTTCTTGCTTTGGCAATTTTTTTCACTTGTTGGCCCCCTTA
The DNA here is from genome assembly GCA_022179025.1 of Porites australiensis. Taxonomy (NCBI): domain Eukaryota; kingdom Metazoa; phylum Cnidaria; class Anthozoa; order Scleractinia; family Poritidae; genus Porites; species Porites australiensis. Next base: position 63,740 of record BOPM01000569.1, on the reverse strand, counting down.
CAAGCCACGTGACTTTGTTTTTCTCTCATCAGTCCTTAAGTGCGTGTAAAGATGGCGGGTACCTTGAATAAGGTCTATTAAACAAATCCTATCTCAGTATGCTATGCAGAAGTGTGAGCATAACATACGCTGGTTTAACAAGGGATGCCCAAAGCACAACGTATTCCCTTTCTAAAGCATTACGTGATTTTGTTGGTGATTTGTAATCTTTGTGATATGCGTCTCGTAGGATCAAGGTCCAGTACGAACAGTTTGCCAACAGTGGTATGACAGAGCGGAACGCCAAGCACAACTTTATTGACTACTGTCAGGCGATGGCTGGCTATGGGTGTCAGTTCTACAAGCTCAAGGTATTAAAACAGAAAATGTGCTACACAGTTATTTTCAAGGAGTTTCAATAACTCCTCTAGCGAGGCTAATTTAGCTCCTTACAGTGGAGTTATTTTTTGGGGAGTTATTTTAACTCCAAAAAGGAGTTTAAAGAACTCTTTTTCAGAAGTAAAAGTGACCCCAGATATTGAAGAGTTAAAATAGCCCCAAAAAAGGAGTTATTCTGTACCTAAAATTTTTACTCCACTTTCAGAGTTAAATTAACTCCAAAAAGAGTCAAATCAACCCATGTAAGGAGTAAAAGTAATGCCATTTCGGAGTTATTTTAACTCCAGACTGGGAGTAAAAAGAACTCTTTTTCAGGAGTAAAAATGACCCCAAATGCGGAGTTGAATTAGGAGTTAAAATAACCCCCCAAAAAGGGGTTATCCTGTACCTAAAATTTTTACTCCATTTTTGGAGTTATGATAACTCCCTAAAAATTGTAACATCAATGCTTTGTAAAACAAAGTGGTCGTGAGAATCACGGACATGATCACACAAGATGAATATGCTTGATATTTTATCAGCTTCTTCCCACAACTTTTGTGGGAAATGAGAAGGGGCAACAAATGAGAATTCAAATTTTGATCTTGGGGTATAAAGGGTTAAAGCAGAGGCTTGGGTAACTGGAAAAGAGTCTATCATGTCTGAAATTAGCAGTTGTTAGTGTTATATCTGTTGACGCAATTTGTGAAACACGAGAAGTAGTGTTTCTTTTTCTTGTCCAAAAAACAGAGAATTGTTTAAGTTAAAAAGAAAACAAGCAACCCATGTCGAGTTCTCTGAGTGTTAGATGAAAAGTTTTTGTGTTACTTAGGATCCAATGTCCAAACGTTTTCAATGTTTGAAATTATTGTCATGTTCCAGGAGTGCTCAGGCGCCATTGACCCTAAGGGTGGTGCGACGAGGTGTTATTTTGCCGTTAGTCCAAAGAAGCTTACCGTCTTGGACGATAAAACAAAAGTAAGAGTCGGTGTTAAATAGTGGTAAGGGTCACATGAAAAGGTTCTGTGAAACCATGCAAAAAGTCAAATGAAGAGTTATATGTTTATAGAGATGACGTAGTGGTTTGGTCGGAAGGTCAGTGGCTTTATTTAACCGGGTCTGTTGCTTTAGTTTTGTTTCAATGAAGGAGCTCAGTTTTTTCTTTGTGGTGATGCTTAATGTTATGTTAATTAGAACCAGGTAGATTGTGAAACTCGATAAACTAAGCGCAAAATTTGTAACGAGCGCGTTGGACGCTAATTTACGGCCTGAACAGTGATTCAAAAGTGGGATCTGTAGTCTTGTTAATGTTATTAAACACCCTCTCACGTGTTGGTGAAATCTAGTTATCAGTGTGGATGAGGAGTAGTGCAGATATTGACTGAGTATTAACATCATTATTGGAAATGTTGTTAGGCGGTTATTGGTACTTGGCAGCTGAAGGAGTTAAAGAGATGGAGGCTATCGGCGGATGAAACCAGACTCCGGGCGGAATTTAACAATGCGACTTTCGAATTCATGCTCGAAAACAAAGGGTGAGTCAGTCACGTGAAAATCCATTACATAACGTAAAAGTTTTAAGTCTTTAATATGTGGAATGTGGCTTCTCTAGATTTGAAAATCCATTTTTGATTTTGGTCGTAGAATTCTGTATACCTGAAACATAAATACCATTGTTAAACGAACGTAAACCCATCAAGCATAGTGCAGGGTTGTCACTAAGATTTCAAGTTGCTGGGTAAATACACCAAGTAGGGGGGAAATCAGAGCTAGGGATTTCTTTTGGTTCTATTTTTCTTCTATTTCCATTTGAAAGTTGCCGGGCACCACGTTCATAGTAGCCGGGGGACATCCCCTACTCGTGCGTCTCAATGACAGCCCTGGTAGTGTCTTGAATGGTGGGAAATTGTGGGGGGCAGCGCGGCCCGTGTCGGTACTTGCAATGTGGAGGCGCCGGTTCAAGTTCTGTAGTCCCAAGTTCAAATTCTCGAGCATGCATGTAAATAGCTAGCGGGTTTGCCTAAAGCCAGTTGGGATTCTTAACCCTGTTATATTTATTGCTCGGCCCCACTAGCAAAAGTGCTATATATACTGTTGGGCTCGGTTCCTCGAAAGATTGTCAAGTTTAGCCCAGGATTAAGCCAAATTTTAAGCAAGGTTTTCATGCGTAAGAACATGCAATTCGAGCTTGTAAAATGCTGTTGAGCCTTTACACTAATGGTAACACGAAATGTTACTTTAAACAATACATAGGAAGGTAAAATACAAAAGCTGATCAAAATTTTAATTCTGGATTAGTGCTAATCAGCCTCGCAGGAACCAGGCCCCGGGGGGTAAATAACGGAAGTTTATTTTAATAGGCAACCAGTAGGCTATTTACAAGCATGGCCGAGGATTTGAAATCGGGACGACCGAGAACGAATCCAGGTTGTGGTCAGAGCGCGTGAACTCGAACCCGGGACCTCCGGATTGCGAGTCCTGCCCGCTCTGCTCATATATCACGCCCTGGTTCAAAAGATGGATAGCGCTATCCACCGGAGAAATCACTGTCCAGTGGATAAGTATTAGGAAAACCAATTGCACTTTCCAGTGGACAGAGATTTATCCACTGGATAGCGCTATCCACCTTTTGAACAACTGGGGCCAGGAGGCTTATATCTGAAACTTTCTTTGCAGTTTGTTTAAGGAGATCAATGACGTCCTTCTAATGTGCACCAAAATTGAATGGCAGGTGAGTTTTCTTTATCTCATCTCACGCGGAGAAATAACCTCTGACATACAGAATCAAAATGATACCGATTAAAGCTCACAATTTTGAATTTCGAGAAAGGAGATGTTGGGTTCTCAAGCGAACCTTGTAACCAGTTGCGATGATACTTTTGAAACCAGTCCTCTATTTGTGCCTAGAATCATTTAATACATTACCATCGACCTGTTACTGGCGACAGATAGTTTTTGAATCACTACTTGGTAAATTAATGAAAATGGTAGTCTTTACACTTGGCCGTTAAGACTTAAGAGGAGCTACTAAGTTTTACTAAACCACAGGGTCCAGAGGAGATGTGTTTGTCATTAGAACATCATCAAAACCTGTCGAAAACCTCTGAAAAAATGGGTTGTTTTGATCGCGTTACAGTTTCGTTACACATACTATAGACCGCAAACCAAGAGACTGAGGAATCGCAAGATCGGCTTACTGTATAAAATATGGAAAGGGAGGAAGCAAATTTGGGGCCGATTTTCGAATGCCTCAAACTCAAATGGAATTGAATGAAGTCGCCTGATTTTACTAACCTGATCTAGAATTCTCAAGAAATTCTTCAGAAATCGTGTACAGTAGATTCATTAAGATCCCATTGGGCTAATTAATCGTGCCAAGCGACAGGTATAGACATTTTTCAAGGTGAGACTTTTTAAAAATAGGTAATTCATTTATTCACACGAAATTCCTCTGGACCCTGTGACTAAACCAAAGATAAGTTTGTGAAGGCCAAAGTAAAATCTCAAGTTATTTTACTCTGCATCTCACTAAAGTCGGAAAGTTGAAAAGATTCAAGAAAAGTTTCAAGTGACTTGAAAACCATCCTTAAAACCAACTTTGCGAACTTGCGGTTTCTTGAGCTTTGAGAGAGGCGAAGCATGTCAATCAATGTTAATTATGTTGCGTGGGAAAATAACCTTAAGTTAACCTGAAGTAAAAAAGATAGGTTGTGTGTGAAGCTTCCTTTTACTTGAAGAATTTAAAATTTACTTGTCTTGAAATATTTCTTACCTTATTTAGGCTCTAGTATAAAGACTACCACTTTTGAAACTATCCTTGTCCTTTCACCCAGATTTTAGCTGGACAGGATTTCTCACCATGGAGCAAATACGCGGAAGAAAATGAAGTGTGGGGAGCCCAGGCCCTGGAAGCTGTAGCTTCCAAACCTGCGTTGTATTCTGACAAATACGACAGTGATACCGGGGTAGTATCTAGACTGAGAGCTATCTCGCTAGGCTCCTCACTGCCTGATCAACATTTGGGAAAAGGAAAGAGAAAATCGTCCTTCAAGCTGTCTTCATCAGTGCCTTATCAGCAAGGGGCTCTACAACAGAAGACAGAGCGAGGCAATGTCTTAGCTCAGCAGACTGGAACGCAAGGGCAAACTGCAGGTGTGTTTTCGATACCGTAAACTTCCGCTTATAGGCGAATCCTTGTTTACTTTTTTGCCTCATTATCATAGGCTGATCGTTATCTGATGAAGCTAATAAAATGAAATTTCTGAATATTAAAAGAGCATAACAATTTCAGTTATCTTTAAGAATTTGAGCCCGATATACCAAATAGTTTCGGAGAAAATTACAAAGAATGTATGAGCTTATTAACGCTTTGCCACCCAGTCATTTGCAGTTTTTAATTGCTGCTGTTTTCTTTGTTACTGATTGCAAAGAGTTGAAACTAACTGCATAAACTCACCAGCTCTTTTAATTTTTGAACCTAATTGGTATATACGGCTGGATCTTCTATGCTTCTATAGGTTAACTTGTATACTAAGGGGCCGACCATTTAACTCTTGAGGGGGGGGGTGGGTGATTTTGAAAAAAAATTTCCTGCAAGCGCTTGTCGGAAGAAAAAAATTGCATGCAGCACAAATGTAATAGAGAGCTTATGGGAAAAAAAGGGAAAAAAATATCCTGCCCATCATATTGCTAGGAAAAAAAATTCGTGATGACCAGAAATCACCCACCCCCACCCTCAAGAGTTAAATGGTCGGCCCCTAATGAGCAATAATGTAAACAATGACGTCACGATCAATCCGTGTAGAAGCCCCCGGGCCCCCAGGGTAGGGGGCTCGTATCCGGGGAGGCTTATAGCTGGGCTAAAAAAACGTTTCATGACAAGCTACATAGCAACGCTAATCAAAATGTGTTTTTGAATTTTCTTGCTTTTTAAGTTTGAAAACATCGTCAAAAATCGAATTCATTTCAATACAAGCGAGAGTGGGCTTATATTCGTTGATGATGATGTTTGTTGTTGTTGTTGTTTACAGGTAGATAAGCCTATAACTGGGGATAGGGGGGGGCTTGTAAGCATCAGGGCTGTGCTTTAGTACCCCCCTTTTAACCTATTCTGACTTACCGTTGCGCATGTGTACAAAACAGGAAGCAGTATTTCTTTTTAGATAGAGAGTTTTTGCTTTTCTACAATTTTTGGACAGTCGGAGTTCTCAGTTGTGAGCTCAACTCCTTGTTTCGACTTCTTTTCTTTCCGTGAAGCTTTAAGTCGCTTTAGTTACCCATAAAATGAGCGCACCCTCGGCCCTAAGTTTGTTAGCCTAATGTGAACTGTTACGAGTAGAGTTATCGAGTTACCGTTCATATTACCTTAGTCTTGGATCTTCCCTGGTCACAACTGAGAAAAGTCATTAAGAAATTCCACGATTATTTCTTTTAGGGTAACGTCTCATTCAGACGACAATTACAAATTGTTTTTCTTTCGTACCTCTCCTTCATTAGTTGTTTGGTGGTAGTCATAATTAGCACAGAGAAACAGATAGCAGCAGGATTCATTACGTTTTTTATACTCATATCTAATAGACGTTTATCTCATTTTAGCATCAGCAGCATCAACTCTTGCCTCTGGCACGTCTGGCGTAGGTGAATTATCTGTAGGATCTCAGGCATCCTCAGACATTCTTTTGGGTTCCTTACAAAGCACCTTACCATCAAAGGGTTCATGGGAACCAGGCTCATTTGGAATTGCTGAAGAAAGAAGAACTTCAAGTAAGAAGATGTTAAGACTAGGGTAGCATACGTAATGAGAGTTTACACGCATATAGACAAACTTAATTGTCCAAATCTTCTATCATGCCGAAGGAGGCCTACTAATCGGGGACAGTTGTTGCCACGTGCAGACGCATCGGTCTGAGTCGAAAGCCAATGAACTGTTTCTGCTTGTTCGTCTTTTTATTCTTTTGGAAAGTTACATTTTACAGTCCTCTGTTCGCGTGAATTTGGCGAATGAATAATCAAATTTGAATAATTTTCGTTTTTTGTGGTCTATATAAGGAAAATAGAATTACACGGCTGTGTTGGGATGTGAATCTTATTTCCGCATGCTGAAAATTCTGTTTAAGCTACTTGAAATCAAAAGTTGTATCTTCCCGCCCGTGATGAAGCATCCTCTTTGATTGCCTTTATAACTGTCTTTTGTCCTTTAGGCTTTACTTTATCCAGACAATACTATATTAGGCCAACATATAAGCCAACATCACATGAACCATAGCGCCTAAAATACATCCTGATTAGATCCGTTTATTGTATGTGACTTTAAAGCGACTCAGGTTCATTGGTGGCCACTCAGTGTTGGGTACGTTAGTGACTGTCGTAGGTCAGTGTGTTTGAACCTAAATGTTTATCTGATATCTGATTTTAGAAGGAAGTGCGGCAAGTGTAGAGTCAGGCTCCCCAGCTGAGCGGCATCTCCTTCATCCTGCTGGTTCGCTCACGGCAGGGCAAGAACACCTGCATGGCATATCCTCTTGCCGCCGCCCAAAGTACACCTCTGAAAGCAACCCCTCCTCCCTGGGAAGTGATTCACCCTGTAGTTCAGGACAACTTACTCCCACACCACCCCAGCGGGGTCCGTTTAGCTTATCGCTTAGAGATGATGATGATTTCGAGGGCTTGAACCGTTCGTTTGGGCAAAGCACTAACGGGCAGCTACTGATCTGTCAGTGTCCACCAGATGCAGAACTGCCAGGATTTGATCGCCGAGACTTCTCGTGAGTTCTTTGTTTGGTTATGAGATGTCATTGAAAAGACAACAGGGTGTTGGTAGTGATGAAACGATGCTTGAAGTCTGTTTTTTTTAATTGAATGATGCAATATAGCTCGAAGAAGCAACAAAGGGCCATGCTGTTTTCGTGAAAAACTTGCGGCTGAAAAAGGTAGAAAATGCACGGACACGAATAGGCGCGCATAGTTAGGTTGAGCAATCGAAATGTCAGCTTTGCGATAATCAGCGCTGCTAAGTTTATTGTAATGAGCTCAGTTTGGAAAACGGACAGTTTTCGTTGCGCTTTCGGTCAATGCGGCACCCTAGATGCTTCAAATGCCAATCCCATTTTGGCGGGAAACAGTTTTTCTTAGTTGGCTTATCACAAAATTCGTGATGAGTTTAAAAATGATTGCCGAAGATTGAAGGCGCTGTTATGACCTAATACTTTATCCTTCTTTTGGTTGCCATAGACCTTATGACTTGCTGCAGCATCCTAAAGAACTAGCACGACAGATCACTCTTATTGACCATGGTAGGTATCAGAAGATTGTGTAGAATTCCTTCTTTCAAATTATTCGCTGAAGGCTCTAATCATAAATTAGGAAGCTGTTTCAACTTGCTCCCCTGTTGTTTCTTGCAGCCGGTCTTCGAAAGTGGCCATACTTGAGTGTCACACCTTTGTCCAGAGAAGATTTGGTTAATTGATATTTTTTGTTTGTTTTTACATTGGAACCCGCTCTACGGACATCAGTATATAACGGACAGTTTTGTTGTCTCAGCGAGTCGCAAACTCCCATATATCGTTAATCCCGCGTTATGGACAGTTTATCTGCGCACTGTCTATGACTGAATATCTTACCGGTGGACAACCTAAACCATTTTTGCTTTAGTCTTTATATCGATAAAATCTGCGTCAGTGACGTTTTCGCTGAGAGCCCTCTTAGTACGGACACTATCGCATGTTTCCTTGGTGTCCGAATTAACCAGGTTTCCATCTTCCATTTTTAGAGTGCTTTTGTGCGGTAACCGCAGCCGATGTTCAAAAGAAAATTGCCATGGGAACGGGTAAGAAAAGAAAAGTACCTCCTGAGGAGAGACTGTCTGTGGAGAAAGTAGCGGACAGATTTAATCAGGTAACACAAACTCTTTGTTTTTTTTGTTTTTTTCTACTTATGCCCTCAAGTTTTTGTTATAAAACAAAGACAAAGCCCTAAAACGCCCTCTTGAAGAATTCTGTAAGATTTCCTCGTCCAAAAAGTAATCAATCAATACAAAGTGTTCCTTTTTTTATTTTAATCTGAAAGGATTGAATTGAATAATGGATAACTCGCCTGAAGTCCCATTCACTGTGTAGTTCAAAAGCCCGTGTTTGTTCCTGATTAATGTTAGATAAACATGTTGGAGGAGGAGGATTTTGGGCTGGGGTTCTGCAAGGAGAAATTAGCGAAATGCCAACTTGACAGTGGCAATTGGAACTTAATATCCCCCCGATTTTTACGAGATGTTGCCTTTCTTTGTGAAGAGTTTGTTCTTTTTTTAACAGATCAATTTATTTGTCGCAGTACGTAATGTTTTACCAATGGGAACCTCTGCTAGTAACATTAGCCAGTCCCGGGCATTATCCTCGTCTTATTTTTGTTTCCATTGGTGTTCTACTTTTAGCTAAGCACTTGGGTAGCAGCCACAATTGTCACGGAGAAATCAATGGAAAAACGAGCCAATATGTTCATCAATTTCATAGAAACAGCCAAGGTATTTAACCACGACAACTGTTGTCATAGAACTAAATAAACGGAACAATAATCGTTAACCACTAAAGAAGCTGAAGAGAATGTGAAATGTTAGACAGATCAATAGAACCTGCATTTCCTTTTAATATTCTTGATCGCCTGAAGACGATTTATGATTACAGAGAAGTCGTAGAATGTTTTTTACTCTAATGAGTGGCAACCTTTTTCGGCCCTCAAAAAGTGAAGTGTAAGATTTTAGACACGGCAAGGTCAAGGTGATTACATTTTGAGTCTATTGTTTGCCTTGGTTTCAGCTTTGTTTAGAGCTGAGGAATTTCAATGCCGTGATGGCCATTGTTGTGGCGGCTCTCGGCAGTGCGCCCGTCAGACGACTGCACAAAACAAAAGAGGTAAGAAAACACTGTACACTTCTGTACACTCTCTTGGAATGTGTTGGACATTCTGATGGACATGGTAATGCCCCAATCGTCCGGATCTTACATTTCATCTGTCAGTGGTCCTTCACTGTCGTCACGAAGATCTGGACACTTTTTGAGGCGACTTGGGCGATTGAAACGATCCGGACGATTACTAATTCCCTTTAATCATTAAGGTGAATTAATGGTCTTGTTTGACGTAGGCACAGCGACTTAGTAATATGGCTAATTATCATTAATTCACAGCTCGTGCCTAAAGAATATCTTGAGCAGTACGCCAAAATGGAAATTCTTATGGATACTAAGGTAGGTGGATGGGGTTTGCAGTTTTTTATTTCTTTATAGCTTCATCTCTTAATGTAACAAGGGTCACTAGCGATGTCCGATTTGAAATCTTATATTTATTCTTGTGTTTTGCTTGTTTGCTTGTTTATGACCTATTCATTTTCCTTTTTGGATTTCTTAGCGGTGTTTAACTTTCTTTCATTTGTCCTCGTAAGCTTTAAAGTGATGTTTTTTTTTTCTGTTCAATAGAAGAACAGAAGTTTAAAACACGAAGTCCAGTCTTTAATTTATAAAACTTATAAAACACGGCAAGCGATGCTTTGCAAACGTTCCTCTGAGACTGTTCTTTTTGCATATAACCCTCCGGCTTTCCGGCCATTTCTGTGTCACAAACATTTATTTTTGTTGCGTGTTTTCAGTTTTTGACAATAATTCAAACGGAGCTGCACTGTACTTACTTGGTACTATCATTCGACAAGCGTCCTCACCGTGATCCCGATCTTCCACTTAACGCTTCAATTCTAATGGCAAATTTTCTTTCCCTGCCCTCATACATTTATCATTGCGTCAGTAATGAGAATACAAATTGTTTGGTTCTCTTTCGAACCTTTTTTTTAGGATAACTACAAGAGATATCGCCAAGCTCTTGCCTCCTCTCCAACTCCGTCAGTTCCCTACTTTGGTAAGTTCTTGCTTGACCACTTGAATCCCAGGTTATGCCTCTGGAATATGATGACTCACTTACCCAGTTCCTTTTTTTCCTCAAGGTATTTACATGAAAGATCTCACCTTCATTGCGGAGGGAAACCCCGACTTTTTTAAAGGGGGACTGATCAATCTGACCAAGCGAAGACAGGCAAGTTACGTTAAAATCTTTCACGTTGGTTATCAGGCCAACTCCTACTTGGCCACCGAGCAAGCTTTCGGCCAAAGGATTGAGGGTTTGGGAGAGCTTTCTCGCAAGATAACGCTAACTCTTGTGGCGTAACTGTAGCATTTCCCTCCTCCGAAGTAGCTTGAGAACTCACGCTACAGTGTTAACACGGCCGGTTTCCTGAATTTCACTCAGCCATTCAGACAGATGTTCATTCATACGGTCTGTCTGCTAAAGGCTGGTTTTCACTAGCGTCGGAGTCGG